>APFE030247901.1:203962-252410 GCA_000404065.3 Pinus taeda
AAAACATGTGCGAAAATCATGCACAAAACCATAGGTGGGTCCGCCCAACCTAACATAGGGTCCAAAACCAAAATTTTCCGGGGGCTGCCCCGGACCCCATAAAGTGGGGTTACGGGTACCCCTCAAACCCCCTGTTAACTATGTGGAAAGAATATAACACAACCCAACAGATTCAAAGATAGAAGGTTGCTGCCAAGCTGCTAGCACAACAAAAGTGGAACAAATAGATAGCTAAAGAAGTATGGGTTTCCCGGGAGGCAGCGAAGGTTGCAGTGGAAAAGGGAGCAGTAGTAGGGGCCGCTACGACAGAGGATGAAAGAGGCCCAGACTTGACCGCAAGGCATGGGACAGATGATATGATAGAAGGCCTGGACCCAATCACCACCTCTACACAATTGAAACGGCCACGCGGGATAGAACGAACAAGGCCACGGAAGAAGACCAAGGCTTCCTAGTTGGATGGGGAGCCTATTACACTGACTGAGGGTGACCTATACAACATCGACGACACAGTTCACGAAGTCACCAAGGAGGCACTCTAGGAGGCAATGATGGAGTAGCAGAATGTGTTGGGGGAGCTCAGGGTGCAACTCCAAGAACTTCAGGTGTGGGCCCCACAACAAGGAAGGGTAGTCGAGGCTACGAGTACATCAGCAAATAAGCAATTACTGCAGGCCAAAATGGAAAATACCATTGTGTTTCCAGAAGGAGCACTGACAGCGGACAATACGGAGGACAGAGCCGCAGTAAGCTAGCTCAAAGGACTTGGCTTAAACTTGGCTACCCTTCCACGAGAAATATTACACCAGCTACAGGATGGAGTGATGACAAAGCTCTGCAGTAGGGAAGGACACACAATAAATATGCTCATTGAACAATGAATCAACATCAAGCAGCTGAGCCTCCAACGCGATGAAGCAGTAGCACAGACTCAGCAGTTGGAGCAAATCATCAAGGAAGCATGTCACTGTGTCCTTGAGCTAGAGATTGCAGTAGCGTTACCAATTGGTATCCAGATCCACAAACTAGCCAGTGGATTCCACGAAGAAAAGGAGGAAGCAACAAGGATCCAGCTGGACCTCAACCTGTAGATCGCAGAGCTGAGGCTGAAGTCGCAGTCCTCTACACCGTTGGAAGTCAGAGAGCAGCAGCACTGCGCCATTCAATCAAGGTTGGAAGTAATAGAGCGCACCATACAGGATTGCATAGGCTTGTTAGATCAGTCACTCTTCACCCGCACTTCACTACAGGAAGACCCAACGCTACAGTAGTTAGAGATAGAAACATCGGAGTTGCAGCAGGCCTATGACAATGTCCGAGGAACTCCGCAGGTGGTCGCCCTTACTCAACAACTGGCCAAGATGAGGGAGGCCCAGGCTCTAAAGGATTAGGTGGATGCTGCGGATCAGAAAGAAGCAGTGCTTAAAGAACACATCTAGCCTTAGCTTGAGGAAGCATTCATGCTCACAGCCAAGATCGAGGGAAAGTTGGCACATATGTAGGGCATATATGCACTTAGGCAAGGAATTGCACCTAACAATGTAGCATTGGAGATACACGCACAATGGGTGCAATGGACAGCGAAAGAATGTGTTGCAGACATAAGCGAAGTGCAGAGTTTGTTGGATGAACTTTGCGTGAAGATCACTGCACCAGCTGAGTGACTCGGGATGAGTCACGATGATTGTGTTGGGGGCTTGTTGGGCAACGGACCCCCCCATAGCGTATTTTTAGGGCTTATACCCAAATTTTGGTCAAAAGTAATGTAAGGCCCCGTGAAATGTGGGCGCGGAGTGCAATAGTCTAGGGTTGTCTACCCTAAAATAATTTAATTTAATCCAAAATGTATCGACCTACCTCTAAGGGGAAAGAGTAGTCTTAGTCTTAGCTTGGTGAAGTGATATGGGTTTTTGAATGAGAAATTCGCTCTGAGTCTGTAAGTCTGAGTTTTGGGTCATAGTAGTAGGAAGAGGCTCTGCAACTGAGTGCACAAAGGCCTGGTAGAGTCCGCAACTGTGTGCATGGACCCCTGCAGTTGAGTGCGCAAGGCAGAGTTGGGATTGTAACTGAACAAAATTTTAATGAAAGATAAGTTGATTCTGAAATATTGTGCATCTAGATCTGTATGTTTATGCTTCTATTATATTTTTATGCATCTCTTTACAGTTTATGATTGCGTGCACTTGTTATGAATGTTGAATGATTGATAAGACTATTGGGCCCAAAAAATCGAGTCAGATCTATAATAATAACACAGTAAGGGTAAAGGATCTAGACTGCGCCTCTTCACGCTCTGTACAAGAGCTACGCGAAGGTCGGATGGTTGAGCAGAATAGTGCAAGCATGCAGGATTGGTTCATGAACTTCCCAGACCTCATCAAGCATCCCTAGGGTGCAAAAACTTGGTTCCAGCACCCTGCCATACTACCTCGGGTGAGACCTCAGTCCGCGCTCCGCGGACTGTTGCCAAAAGGGTCGGTAGTTTCAAGATTCATTTGGCTAAATCACTTATGAACCTGGGTCAGGCCCCAATAAGCCAACAAACGGGTGATTGAAAAACATGAGAAGTTTAAATACGTGATGAGATGAGTGAAAACAAGAGTGAATGATCATACATGAAAACAGAAAGTGCAAGATTCAAAAAACAAGAAAGCATGCATGTGTGTGAAGCGAGTCGCTACAATGACGACCATCCATGAAAAAACAATGCCATGCATGCAACAGTAGTGAGATGCGAACAAAAACTGAAACGGTTCTTATATAAGCTAACATACATCAAAACGACAATAAGCACTCACTGAAATCAAGTAGATACCACTCACACAAATCGAAACACAAAAAGCGATAGAAACGTCGCACAAGACATGAAAAGAGGGCTTACCTCGAAACAGCTGAGGTGAATGTGCCAACGACTCCTAGATACAATGTGGGATGTTAGTGTTGCAAGTTCGATGTGAGGAATGAGCTCTACAGCATCCGGTTGATGAGTTTTGATAAAATCGAGGTTGTGACGCACATGCCACAAATCTAGGAAAAGCAACACTTGGTGGGAGATTTATGAAATGATCCTTGCATGTAACCTCTAGCTACTAAAAGTAGATCCCTGAATCAAGGTATTCCTTTGCATGTTGCCTTAGGAAAGGCAGTCCATGTATGCAAATCAGTTTTTCTCAGTCATGGAGGGACTCTGTCAACTTAAAGGCACACGCATCGGTTTATGAGCATGGGATGAAAATATACACAGTTTCTAGGCTGAGCATAGATGGAAGTCCTAGAGGGATTGCACAATTTCTGGGAGGAATAGGTGACTATCTCCCAAGATTGCGCAATTTCTGGGCTGAGCAGTTGTCCTTGATCAAACCTCACAATTTTCTCAAGGAATCCTATCTGACTGCATTGCACAATTTTTGAGCCTAGTAGGTTGCCTGGCTAGATTTGCACAATTTCTGCTAGCTACTCGTTTGGTTGACCTAGAGGGATTGTGCAATTTCTAAGAGAAGCAGGTGACTGCTACCCAAAATTGCGCAATTTCTCAGCTGAGTAGCTATCTTGGGATGAATTGCGCAATTTTTGAGAGGAAGACTGTCAAGAAGAATTGCACAATTCTGGAGCCCATTTTGGTGTCCAGCTGGGTTTGCGCAATTTCTAGAGGGAAGGTTGGTTCCCTTCCAAAATTTCACAATTCCTAGAGGGAGTTTCTCAACCAGAAACTAACACTAAGTTCGGATATTAGCCTGTGAAGGAGGTGGAACAAACTTCCATGGAAAGGCTAACAAGACTTTATGAAATAGCTGAAACTGATGTGCTTGAGATTGCAAGACATGCTACTGAGGATGGTTGATAGGGAGGCTCCAAAATGAAGCTAAGAAAAAAATTTGGAGGGTGGTTGTAGCCACTACAAGATTTGGTGACACAATGGTAGAACTCTAGCTCTCTAAATGGATCTTGTTCATGAAAATCAAGTATAACACCTCCAAGAGTATTGTTCAGTTCTCTATTCATCTTGGTTTCCACACTTGTTTGATTGTAAGATGTAGGATCTTCCAAGCCCTTGGTCGTTCAGCACACATTCCAAGCCAATCCAAAATAGTTGTTTCGATTAGGGATGAGGGGTATATTGTTGCACAAGCCTTATGGTCGTCATAGTTTAAGTTTTCATCTCTGGTGTTGCTCTGCTGCTAGTAGACCTATATAGTACCCTGGCAGAGTCACACAAGAACACAAGCATCACTCCTCTGCCAACAATCCTGGTCAGTACCCCGGTGGGTTTACTTGTATCGCATCCCTGTGTAGGAAGCCTTTCTCTTCTTTCACCTTATTCATTTTTCATTTTTCAAACTTTTTTCCATATTTTCACTTTTTTCATTTTTTGATAACTATGCATAGCACTTATTCATTTCAAAGGTAGAAGAGGGATCCCAACTTATTAAGAGCAGAAAAGGTTGTTCCTTCAGAGAAGTAGTTTGAATATACCTCTGACGTGCTTGTTAAGGTTTTGTCTCTCACCTTCCCCTACTTGACTGAGCTGACAAGGATTAGCCCAAAAGCAACCGACTAGACTAGGTGATACTAGTTAGTGCACAAGCATTATGTTTTCACCAAGATTCACTTCGAAGAGTACCTATTTTCCATTGATGTATCATGGAATGACGACAACAAGTTCTTACATAAGAGAGTGGACAATAGATAACCGAATGTTTATAGTTGTACAAGTCCTCCTGCACTTTACCCAACTTGTTTCAAGAGTTGCACACGGTCCATGTGAAACTAACCTAAAGACATAAACAAGAAAACAAACCAAAAAGAAAAGCAAGAAGTAGAAGTAAATGCATAAGAAAAGAAAATGAGCAAGCAAACAATAAAGCAAAAAGACACACAAAGAAAGAAGCAAACATGCATGCAAGCAAACACTACTCCTACTCCTAAGCTAATAGTGCATGGGTTGTTTCACATGAAGTGATACTTCCAATGCAACCATCAACGCATTGGTTGACCCATGTTGGTGGAGGCATGGTTTGCAAACAAGACAGTTGTGTGAACCAGCATATGTGAAAGATACAACAATGAAGATAGACACACTCCGAGCTGAAATGCATCCATAGAACAAAAATGAGTGGAAGTGCATGACCTGCAGTCCGTGGACATACCATGATGATGTGTGACACTACATGCAGTTGTTGAGCACACAAATACTCTTGACTGTGACATGAAAGCATACGTGAGGAAGGTAGACCACTTACGTTGTGCAAGTGCGCTTGCTGACTAAGATTCCTCCAATACATGAGCGATGGGATCATGTAGTTTGAGTGGAGGAAGTGAGATATGAGTGTTGGATTGTTCTTGAGTGCATACAGATGAGTGATGAAGAGCCTTGGGTGTTTGAACAATTTCCTGATCGGAAGTGAAACCAACCTAAGGAAAGTGAGGGCCTGATATAACCATTAGCTCGGGCTAAAGTGCCTCGACAATCTGGGGGGTTTCGACTTCATTGACAGATGGATCATCATATGATAGTAGCTTAGACGAATTAACAATGAGTGAATCAACATCTTGATCAGATGATGAGGTAAAGATATCACGACAACCAAGATCAGAAAATTCAAGATGTTGGTTGGCATCCTCCTGATTCGACAAATCGCATAGAGGGGTAAATGAGAAGCAAGAATGTTCATCCTCTGTGTTTCCAGAAAATATAGATGAAAATTCAAGTGGATATTCAAAGAATGATTGGTCCTCTTCGTTGTCAGATAATTGACTGACATCTAGTGTGTCTTGTGAATGATGAAAAATGGAGGCATCAGTGGACAGAGATACACATGAAAAATCAAGGATGGAAGGATTACCAAGGATGTCAGGAACAAAAGAATGAGTTATGGACAGACAGGGATGGTCCTCTACTTCTAGTGAATGTTGGAGATCCCAATCATACTCTTCATGAATTCTAGCACATGTTATTTGTGCAACACCAATTCTGTCGATAGATTGATCCTCGTTCAAAATAGGTGTAGAGTCTGGAATGGAAGAACACAAGACAGTGCAATCTAGAGGATGATCGGAATATGAGGATGGAGGTTGAGGTACGAAATACAAGTGATAACCCATTGGATTCCAAACCAATCTTGCTCAAAAATTGGAAGGACCGATGTCGGGAGGACGTGGTGGTGCAAAAAATGTGTGTGCATGTTGTCCCACATCACTCTATGGTGGTGGAGCTGTTTGATGAGGGGACAACAAACAATCACTTGTGACAGTGACCATGTCCATCTGTGATTGTGGAGCTCCATCACACAATTATGCTAAGTGCGGCTTAAGCTTGAACTTCTTCTTGGGATTAACAGATTTGATAAGACAATATTTGTATTTGTCAATGAGATACTGGAATTTCATCTGGCTTTTCGGAGCTTGAAACTGCAAAACACGGAAGTGCTACCAAAAATCATTAGGTGATTCTTGCGAAGCCTTCCATTACTCTAACATTTTTTTGTCAAGAGGTTTTGGATCAAAATGATTGAAAGTACATTCAATGAGATCACAGAACTATTCAAGTGAGCGCACGCTACCAGCCAGTCGGTTGCAGCACCACTGTAGTGGGGATTCACGAAGTGTTTATGCAAGCAACAGACTGAACTCTTCTACATAGAACTCATCTGCATTCTCAAGGAATGCATAGAAGTATTCTAAGTACTCAGGCTAGGCCACTTCACCTTCACCATCATACGTGAATTCAGACAAGAGATCAAAAAACTCCCTCATGATGTTGAGAGGTTTGGCATGCGAAAAACATCATGGAGGGGTGAGTGTAACAAAATCCATGATAGATGTGCAAAGGTTCAAAATAGGAACAGAGGACACATATTATCATCTGGAACTCCTTCTAGCACCAAATGAAAGTGTTGGACCCACCAACATGTTAGGGGATCTTCCCAGTAAGAAGTCCGACCTAGACCTCAAACCATTTGGTGTAGGAGTCCTAGCACTGGGTTGTATAGTATCACCTTAACCGCGGTTTCACACAGAGGCAAGTAAGATGTCCTTGTTTGTAGCAAGGGTGTGACATATGCAGTAAGTCAAGGAAGGTGCATAAGCAATTCTAACACACAGAGGGTGAGGTGAGTGCACCCCTTGGAAACCTATGAAAGCACATAGTTAAGAAGGGAACACACGAGAAAAGATGCATCACAACATGGGAGGAAAGTAAGATGGCAATCAAAAGTGATGGTTAAACCAACAACACATTTTAGTAAGATTCATACATACATATACAAAAAATAGCTACACATGCATGCGTAAGCAAACAGATACATATATCATTTAGAGTAAACAAGATAGCTGAAATACAATACGACATATGCATGAAACATGCGGGCTCTGTTATATTAAGAAGTGTAAGTTCTAGTCATACAATACAACCATGACCAACCACTAGTTCTGATAGCAGAACATTATAGTCACTACCGCCTACTCCTCCAAAGAGATATAGTAGCTCTACATAGTGGAGAAGCCAAGGTGCATTACAATACTGTCCATGCTCTCTGTAAGATACTCATATCGGAAGCTTGGCTGATCAAAATCCTATACAGTGAGTTATGTGGGACTATTTATAGCAAAGGGTTGGGTGACCCTTAAAATTCCTCTTTGTGACCTTTTATCTATCCTCATGACTCTTCAACTACTCTATGACTGTTACATTCAACTATCAACGCTTGAACTTCCACATGACAAGGCGTTACATATAATCTGCACATGTACCCATGTGAGACAAAATGGCTTGAGCAAGCCATGCAACATGTCACTAACACTCAGACCATTGTGGTGAGACCAACTCTTTGACATCCTTGTGATGTTTGATGGTGGCGAAATGATGCCAATCTTGGTTGTCTGTGATGGTTTTCATGCGCTCAATGGTGACATCCTACTAAAAGCGAACTCTTGGCTCCGTTGCATCCAGGTACACTAATGTGGCTCCTCCGTCCAACTTGTCTGATAGCATGCACATGGTCATCCTGGGTGCGACCAGACCAACAACATGTTGTTTCATAGTGTCTGCACTGATATTCAGGCATGTGCTAGTGATCGTGCACATCAGCTTGTCAGAATACATGTTCAGCGTCAGTCAGACTTGCTTCTTATCTTCGCCTCGGTGAGTGTGCCAAATGGGTGGAATTGCATGCATGCGCATAATAACATGCATGCTGTTGAATTCCCTTGCATGCAATCAACAACACTACTCACCTTTTCTACTCCGTGCCAGCTGCTGGGATGGATCTATAACTTGTACAGGCACAGTTTCATCAGTCTATGTATGTTGTGCCCCCTATTGTACCTGTTCCTGTTGCAACTCTTCTCTCATCTGTACAACTCTTGTTCTCCCTTGATTTGTCTCTTCATCATCTACAAATCCTTCTTTGTTCCTTTCTCTACCCTCGCGCAATCATCTTTTTGTGCCATCACCTCATAGCCTCAATCTCCAAAGTTTCTTTCGTCATGAGTGGATCTACTTTGAACTTGTAGCTTTGCTTCGCCTCTATGTTGTCAACAACCTTCCTCTTGCATTCGTCGCTTACATGTGTGTTGTCCTCTACTACTGTTGATGGTGTTGCTCGCTATGATGCCATTGCCATTCATCTTGATATCCTTGTCCATGAATAACTTGATGTCTTCATGGATAGGCAAGTTCATAGACACTTGGCTGACCGCATCCCTAGTTGCGCTCTTAATGGTATCTTTGACTCTGCTCTCTTGGAACCCATTGTAGCTGTGTTGCTGGGAGGCTGATGACACTTGTGATACCTAGAGACATAGAAACACTCATGGCAAGCAATTTGTCAGTTGAAAACCAAAACAAACTGGAGGACTGACATGAAACATATCTGTGTGACTGTCCGTGAAGATTGCGCAATTTTCACCAAGAGGCTGGGATACTGACTACCAAGACTGCAGATGACATAGTTCACGCTGTTGTGAGGGTGACTGACTATTAGAAATGTGCAATGGACAGTCCAACCTGGTCTGCTGAGGACTAAAACTTCATAATGCACAGTTTCAGTCAGAAGTGACATGCAACCAACAAACTGCCTTGCGTAGTTTTTGGGGCCAGTAGGACCCTGCCTCCAAGAATTGCATAATGAAATCCTGGAGGTTAGTGATGGGCTAGACTTGCATAATTTTTGGAGGGAAGGCAAAGCCTTCGCTTTCGGAAATTCTTAGTGATAGCCGGGCAAGGCACTTTTTAGGCCAAGGTAGCCCAAACCGACCGACAGGTGACTAAAAACATGACAATTCTAAATGCATGATGAGATGAGTGCAAACAAGAGTGAATGATCATACATGCAAACAAAAAGTGCAGGATTCATAAAATGGGAAAGCATGCATGTGTGTGAAGCAAGTTGCCGCAACGGTGATTGTTTATGAAAGAACAGTTTCATGCATGTGACAATAGTGAGATGCAAACGAAAACTGAAACAATGTTTCTACAAACTACATACATCAAAATGACAACAAGCACTCATTGAAATCAAGTAGACAACACTCACACAAAGTGAAACACAAAAAGCAATAGAAACAATGTGCAAGACATGAAAAGAGGGCTTACCTCGAAACAACTAAGTTGAATGTGTTGACGACTCCTAGATGCAATGTGGGATGTTAGAGCTGCAAGGTCGATGTGAGGAATGAGCTCTGCAACGTCTGGTTGATGAGTTCTGATAAAATTGAGGTTGTGACATGGATGCCACAAATCTAGGAAAAGCGACACGTGGCAGGAGGTTTCTGAAATGATCCTTGCATGTATCCCCCAACTGCTAAAAATAGATCCCTGAATCAAGGGATGCCTTTGCATGCTGCCTTGGGAAAGGCAATCCATGCATGCAAATCATTTTTGCTCGATCCCAGAGGGAATTGATCAACCTGAAGGCACACGCATCGGTCTGTGAGCCTGGGATGAAAATTTGTGTAGTTTCTGGGATGAGCAGAGATGGAAGTCCCAAAGGGATTGCACACTTTTTGGGAGGAATAGGTGACTATCTCCCAGGATTGCGCAATTTCTAGGCTAAGAAACTGTCCTGGGTTAGACCTCGCAATATTCTCAAGGAAGCCTGTCTGACTGCATTGCACAATTTTTGAGCCCAGTAGGCTACCTGGCTGGATTTGCACAATTTATGCTAGCTGATAAGCTGGCTGTCCCAGAGGAATTGCACAATTTCTAGGATCAGCAGGTGACTGCTGCTCAGAATTGTGTAATTTTTGGGCTGAGCATCTATCCTGGGATGAATTGTGTAATTTTTGAGAGGAAGACTCTTAGGAAGAATTGCAAAATTCTGGAGCCCAGCAAGGTGTTTAGCTGGGTTTGCGCAATTTCTGGAGGGAATGTTGGTTCCCCTCCAGAATTGCGGAATTCCAAGAGAGAGATGCTCAACCAAAAACTAACACTAAGTCTGGAAATCAACCTGTGAAGGAGGTGGAACAAACTTGCATGCACAGACTAACAAGACTCTATGAAACAACTAAAGATGATGTGCTTGAAAGTGAAAGACATGTTGCTGAGGATGGTTGGTAGGGAGGTTCCAAAGCGAAGTTAAGGAAAAATTTTGGAGGGAAATTGTAGCCGCTACAACACTCACACTAAAGTTGAGGCATTAGAAGAGTTACCCCCACTTACCCCTTGCTGATTCGGTGGGGGATTTCCAACGATGTTTTGTTGATGAGTAGTAAATGGATTTGCCAAGGTATTCAGTTGACAAGTAGATTGCTGCAAGAAATATCAATGAATATTATCCATTTGGGGGCACTCGTGAGTAAGATTATCATCCCCACAAATCTTGCAGGGAAAGTGATTCTTCTTCTTCTTCTCTTTTGTGCCACTCCCAGTGTTGTCTTGGGTTTGTGATGCCCCTTGTTCCTTAGATGAATTCTTGGACTTATTCTTTTTATTTTTACGTCTAGGTTACTAAGGATTCTTATTCGAGGTGGATTGAACATAATTTACCTCAGAGATGGGAATAGGGACATGAGGAGATTGAGTACTAGGATGACCAACTGGGGCACTAGAAGATATGTTCATTTAACCCATATGAGTGGCTAGTTGTCCTACGTTTTTAGATGATACAAAGCCCATGACTTTATCTACATGGGTTCCTGGTTTTTGAGTTTATGAACTAGTCGATGACCGAGTAACATTTGATATGCATTGATACAAGGTCCTCGACTAGGAATAAATCAAGTTGAGTTCATGGGCATGAAATATAATTTACTCTTCAGTTTGGACTCCACCCTTTACCAAATATTCTATGATTCCTGGTAGTAAATATTTAATAAACCACTCACGAAGAACTTCATCATGAATTTTGGTTTGAAGCAAAGCTCCTCATCTCCCCCACTCATGAATATGATCATAAATGTGTGGAGTTATCCTAGTGGAAAGTAGTGAGGATATTTGTACTTGTCTCACATCTAACACGGAATTTATAGTGATTAACAAATATCCATCCTAAAGATAGGAAAGTATCATAAGAAACAGATTCAATATTAGTATACCACTTGGTAGCACCAACAGTGAGAGCCCACTTAAAAAGAAACAACCTAATACTATCATCCATAAAATATTTGGATGAACACCATAAATGATAAGTGTGATATGAGTTGTAGGGTCTTCTTTAGGTTTTCCATCAAATTTTTGGATATCAATTGGCAACTTATGTGGAATAGGTGGCCATGCAAGATTATTTCATATGGGGTTGTTAATCAACTTAGAAAGATCAGGAAAAGCTAGAGTTGTCAACAAAGGAGATGTGAATGAAGCTTGGGAGGGGTTATTAGCCCCTTGTGACCCAAGTGGAGGAGGTGCTCCCCCCATAGTGTTGTTTCCAGTATTAGGGATATTCATGGGAGAGGGTTTTTGGTGTAGGTAAATTCTTAGTGCAGACACAAACAATTCCTCTAGCCCGAGAGAGCGGGTCTAGCCACAGACAAACAAACAATCTATGAAAATATCCTTAAGCTAGAATCAATTAAGAGGGCCTACCTCTTAGAACGCTATTCCACTTGGTGATGATCTTGCTTCCTCACTCCAGCTAGCTTCTATTTCCTTCCTTCAAATACCTGAAACAAGAAAACAACAACAACAAAAAACGTGATAGCATACAATATTGTATTCAGCCTACTTAATAGGTAAAGGAAGATTAAGCCATAAAGATGTAAAATGAAATTTCATGTAGGAAATCAATCAATAGTTTCATTTATAAAAATCAGAAAGAGATTACAATCGGTGCCTTGATGTTGCTAGTCTCCTTTAACATATCTAGGTTCCCAGACTTCTACTAGAACTTCATGGATATCCCCAACAATAGAAGTTTTAAGGCCTCTTTCCTTCTAGTCTCAAACCAAACCAAAATCACACTATTCTCCCTCAAACATACACTAGAAAGCTATAAGTTATAGATGACTTGCTGATTATTCAAACTTGCTCCAAAACTCAAACTAGCTTTTGCTTGGGAAAAAGAGAGGTTTATATAGCTTAGATGGATGGGAAATGGTTCCTTTCATCATGGGAGAAGGTCTTATCTCTTGATTTCTTTCCATCCTAATAGGGGAAAGGAGCCCAAACTGACTTCCTCAACTCTATCCAGCCCAACAATCTACCAGATGTCCGTTACGAAGCTTCTAGACATGGAAGCTTCAACTCCTTATTTAAAAAACCTTCCAAAAGAGGATTGGTGTGACTCGAAAAGGGCTTAGTCACTATAAACGTCATGAGGGCTAGTTTTAACCTCTATAAATTGGAGCAAGGATAAAACTAGTTAGTAGCGTCGGTCTTGTAAACTGGGATAGAATGAAGATTCTTGGGAAATGATGCAAAGGGGAATTATTCTGCTCATGAAGGAGGACATACTGGGAGTTTCTTCACGATGGGAAAGCATTTCAGGTACATTGTAGAGGTCCTCCAGGATCGTAGATGGGGAGTACAGGGATGGTGACAAAATGTTATGTAACAGATGCCCCCTAAAGCGTGAAGGTCGAACTAGAGTGAGGGGTGAAATTCTTTACAAGTGGAAGCAGGGAACCAAAGTCCATCATCGAAACCTACAAGAAAGCATAGATACATATACATCACTAAAAACTCTAAATAATGATACATGAATTTTGGTATGGACACAGCCATCCAGAGAATGATCATGTAAATGAATCCAAGGCATGGGCGTAGCCATCTAGGAGAAAGGATCATAGCAAAACCAAGGTATGGTTGCAACCATCCAATAATGAGAAGGATCACATATAACAACTCATGGTATGGTTGCAGCCATCCATCTAAAAGAGACATGTATATCAACCTGACCATGTCACATCACCTCACAACTTGGACTTGTGTAATCTTAGCCCAGGGTCTTGCGCTCCAAACGACCCAATCAAAGTACAAATCCTAACATGTGAATGAATGTGTTCAAGTCGAACATACTAGTAAGTCGCTTGATCACTAGTCAATGACATGAACCGTTAACAAGTGCGATATAAACCATCAATAATGATAATGGCTCTCAAGGTACTACCAGCACAATTCCTGGAATGTGAATAAAGGAACTGATGTCAAACACCCATGAAATCACCCGATTACAAGCCAATGATGTGAGCTTGTCATCGAGTGTGAAGAACTTTCCATTAGAGCATGCAAGCTCTAAGGCACTGGAAGGGAGTCTCTTGGTCAACTTCTCAGATAAGCAGCTAAAGTCGACAGGAAGTAGCCATGTCGATGGAGGGCCATGATGTATCCCACATCATCGACAAGGGACAAAGGGATGGAAATGATTTTAGATGATACAGGATATCAGGAGTAAGTGTAACTGTAGAAGGACTGACTTTTGAACATATCAGCAACACGATTCTGGAGTTTGGAAGCTGTTGGATCCATAGGATTGGTGGTCATGATGACATGGCAGAGATCAAATGGAAGGCAAAAATGAGTGGCCCAACCCAGGAAGGTCAAATGAAAAAGAGGATATACCAACCTAACATGAAGCAAAAAGTGTCATGTTCAATAGTGAGCTGCCAACACAACTAATAGAATTTCCAAATTTTCCCCCACCATTTCTGGCAAGTACCCCAATTATTTATTATTGCAAGCTTGAAGGGGATAGCATATGCTTGCACTGTAAGTTCATCCTTCGGACGAATCCGACCTAGTAAGTTTAATGAGTCCTAGGAAGGATAAGCTCACGTTCATCATGGCAATGAATCCAATGTCGTTTAATGTTTTAACAAGTCCAACAAAGGGGTAACTCGGTATCTTTTTCATGTTTAAAGAGTTTGAAAAAGACACGAAAAAGAAAACTCTACATGGTCCCTTTTCATACATTTGTGTCTCCCGAGCTCGAAAAGGTAGCAAATGATACTTGAGAGAACTGATTGACCATTTCAGTCAAGGAGTACCTTTTTCATAAATAGTGCATCCCACCCCGAAAAAGGGGTGAATGTATAGTGGGTGAACTACATTTTGTAGCCTTTAACGAGTTCAAAATGACAAGAGATCAGCAATCTTTTCATGTTTAAAGAGTCGGAAAAGAGCTTGAAAGAATACCCCCCATTTTATTCTCTTTTATGAGTCAAAAAGGGAAAAATACTCGGTGATCTTTTCATTTGAGTTTTACGAGTAGAGAAAAGAGCTAAAACATTACTCCAGTACCATCATCGACAATCCATCACCTGTTGTTGCACAAAAAGGTAAATGTATTATCCAGTTCTGAGGCAAAATATGTAAAAAATACTCAAAAACCCTAATATTTCATGAAAAAATGAATAAAATGGGACAAAAGTAATTATTTTTTACCATTTACCAATTTACCTTTGTGTGAAGAGTTTTTTAACCACTTGTGCCCTAATTTTTCCAGAGCAGATTGTGGGAGATCCAGGAGGTCATTTGCTGAGTCGTCAGTTGTAGGTAAGAGCCAAGACCTTAAGCTCCATTTTGATACTTATTTCACCTATTTTGATCCATTTTTTGGATTTCATGGGAAGGTTTTGGCAAAAAAAATTCACCCTTGGTCGATGCGATTTCCGGGCACGAAATCGTGTCGATCAGGGGTTGCTAAGACTACCAACCACGCCATTGACCCTACTATTTTTAAAATAGTCACGCTGATGCCATGAACAATGAATTTTCATGTTTTTTCTCAATCCGACCATTTGAATCCAAATTTTTCTAGCTAAAAATGATTATTGACTTGATTATATGGTTTTTGCAGGGAAAGAATCGTGAAAAATGGTGGATTGGAAAGAACGCGAGCATGAGGATATTGACACTCAAGAAATGGCTAACCCAAATTGCTTGGATGCATTGAGGAATTGTGGGCTCCTCAAATTCTTCCTTACACCAGGTCTACGGGCTCAAAACCCAAATTGCTGCGGTATCTGATCAATCGTTGGGACGTGAATCGAGAAATTTTCATAATTGGTGACCAAGAGTTGGAGTTGGAAACTTTAGACATTTATTTCATCACAAGATTGTCCCAGAGTGGGGAGCCAGTCAATCTATATGGGTTGATGCCGACTGGGGTAAGTGTGACCATGCTACTTGTCGAACATTGCTTAGAAGCTCTCAAATCAAAAAGTGGCAAGATCGAGGTTATGGTAGTTCAGGATCTTGTGTTGAGAGTGTTACTGTTAACCATCAACAGAGTGGATAGGTCCTAAGCGCCGCATGAGACCAATAAGTTGATTTTTCTGTATGCTATTGACTGCATGACACCCACTATATTCAACTGGGTGGAAGCTATGAAAGTCAACATGAAGCACCAACTATCAAAAGCTAAGGTGGGGAACCTAAAGCAGTTTTACTACAGGTCTGTGCTAGTGACCTTCTTCCTGGAGCATGTTCCGTTGTTCCACTACCAGCTGGCTGAGGTGGACCCGTCGATGCCACGAGACCCACAGATGGTTCTTTGGAGTGAGTTGATGCCCAATATTACCGGGGGCCAACAAATGTCCTATAAGTCGGCCTTTTTCTCATGGCTATAACGACAACTGATCATAGTGGAGAATTGGCCTTACAGCGATACCGACTTCTGCGAATATCTAGATATGTCGCTCCCAAAGGGGGAGGATTATGATGATGGAGATAAAAAACAAACAAATTTTAATTTTTTGATGTTTTTTATTGTTTTTGAAATATATGTGTTCGTGACATTTGGATTTTACGAATGCAGATGTTGGACCAGAACGCCCTACCAGGATGTCCTCGATAGCCAGGCATGTGCTCGACAATTCGATGTCACTCCTTATTATGAGGGAAGTGACAACGACGAGGAGATTATGCGGAATATTGAGGGTTTGACCCATGGGATCCTAGAGTATTCCGAGATGGGTGATGTCCCACGCCAGTACTAAAGGCATACTGTGGGGATGTCAGATCATATATGTTGACTCTTGACTCATGTAGTCTGAGCAGTTACATGCTATCATGAGCATCACGTTGTTTAATGCATAGGTCTATCATTCCACATTTTTTAGGCTTGCGAGCCACAGATGTATAGGGCTTGCCAGCCATCGACGTATTTTGAACACACATATTATTTTTTGAGGTTTTGATGTATGAAAAACATTATCGGCACAAATATATATATATGATATACTTCCTTTCTTAATATGGTACAAATGTTTTTGTTTTTTGAGTTTATACATGTTTCGCAAATGTCTCTCCAACACATAATTAGCTAATGCATCTGTTAATGTATTAATGTGTCTAGGAATATGATGATATGTAATGTAATCAAAATTTCTTTCTAGTAGACGAATATGTAGATACATTCTCAATATCTAAGGGTTTTTGATGGAATATTGCCCGTTGAGTTGAAGGACTACAATCTGCGAATCAAGGTTGACAACCAGTTGTCGGATGCCAAGAGGGATAGCTTTTAACAACAATTTGATAATTGCGCTATACTCAACGATGTTATTAGTTGCTCGACATAGAAATATACCTTGAAGATTAATCAACTCACCATGGGGATCATAAATTGCCCATTTTGCGTATGATATATTCTGGGTACTACGGCAAGCACCATCAGGGAAACCGATGTGACGAGACACTGACATCTACAAAGCAGGAAAAAACATAATAAGAAGGAAAGCTGCTTGCAAAATAAAACACCAAACCACACTGTACAAAAATGAATAACACACTATTGTACAAAAGTAACCATGCAAGATGATCTAAGCATAGTACTTTTTGAGATAAATCCCATTCCCAAGCTTGTCTAAGGGATTTCCCTCATAGTCCATGAGCTCATATGCCCCTTTCTGTAACACATGTTTAACAATGTAGGGCCCATGCTACATCGGTTCGAACTTGTCTTCCCCTAGCTTATCATTAGCCTAATCATACAGAAGAACCAAATCACCCTTGGAAAAAGCTCGAGGGGAGACAAACTAATCAAAATGGGACTTGACCCACTTTTTATGTCCTTCGATGACCAACACAACAACACGGTGAGTCTCATCAAGTCATTCTAAGTACAAGGGACACTCTTCCTGAGGTGAGGTCTCGGGGAGAAGTTCGACAGCCAGCTTGAAGGATGGAATTTTTCACTCAATCGATAAAGTTGCTTCCATACCATAGACTAGCTGGAATGGTGTGAATCCAGTTGCGTCCTTGGTTAAGGTTCGAAAAGCCCACAAAGATGAAAAGAGCATGAGATGCCAATTTGACTTATGCATCCCAATGGTGTGCTGAAGCATCATGACCAAAACTTTGTTCATAGCTTCAACATGGCCATTGGCCTGAGGATAGTATGGGGTTGAGCCATCGTGGCGCAAGCCCAACATAGAATTTAGCTCAGCCATCATGTAATCTCGAAAATGGAAGCCATGGTCCGTGACAATGGCCTGAGGCACTCCAAACCTAGAAATAACATGATTGAATAGAAATTGACTCATCGTTTTACCGTCCACAGAGTATGTAGGCATCGCTTTGACCCATTTGGTGAAATAGTCCACAACAATGATAATATACCCATGCCCCCTGCCCGAATGAGGGTTACATGTCATATATTCAATGCCCCTTTTGGAAAAAGGATTGATGGTAATAACGGGGTTTAGGTGAGCAGGTGGGATGTGCATCTTATGCTGATAAATTTGGCACTCATGGCACTTACAAATGACAAGGATGCAATCCTTGAAGATAGAGGGCCAAAAATTACCAGCATGAAGGATTTTTTGAGTAGTAGCATATCTAGACAGCTGACTGCCACATGCACCAGAATGGTAGTCATTCAAGACTCTTTCATCCTCCTCGAGAGTGAGACGTCGGGGAAGAATTGAATCGACACAGATATGGTATAAAGTATATCCAATGATACAGTAAGGTTGAGATTGATGCCGAATGCGTCGACGATCATCCTTGGTCAACACAAACTGGAAGGTGGATGTTCATAGATATACGATGATATCACCATACCAGGGGTCGAGAGTGCTAATTAAGAAAAGAGTTTTGTCCAGGAGCTGCTCATCGGCGCCAGCAGGGAGAGAAGCGGAGGGAAGGGAGCAAATCAACTCAGTAAAGACCAGTGATTTCTTAGATTTGGTAGTAGTAAACACCAAATCAAATTCTTGGAGGATAACAATCCACTTTGAATACTTTGCCCCCAGCAACTGACGAGTCAGGATCTAGGTCATGGGGTTGCATTCTGAAATCGCAGTGGTAGTATGGAGTAGAAGGTAATGTCAAAAGCGCTGAACAACTTACATGGCAACCAAAGCCAACTTCTCGACATGTGCATAATGCGCTTCAATGTCGAGGATATTGCGATTGAGGTAGTAAATAACATGTTCATTACCTTCGGCATCGTCCTATACTAGCACCATGGCAATGGTACTAGATTCTATAGCTAGATAAAGGAAGTAATCACGATGATAGTTCGGGGGATGTAGTAAAGGAGCATTGATGGGGATAGTCTTTAGGTCATCGAAAGACTTTTGAGAAACCTCATACCAAACAAATGGGATTCCTTGCTTGAGCAACCAGGTGAACCCTAAAAGTAGCTCAGCATAGTTTGGCATGAAATGACAGAGGAAATTTTCTTTTCCCTGTAGACTCTACAGTTGATGCAATGAAGATGGAGGGGATAAATTAACTATGGCCTTGACTTTAAGAGGATCAAGGTGAATGCCTTCTTTCGAAACAATAAAGCCAAGGAGTCATCCGAATTCAATGCAGAAGACACATTTATGTGGATTCAGCCAGAGGTTGTAGCGTCTACAGCAAAGAAAAATTTGTCAGAGATGATAAGAGTGATCATGGTGTTTACGAGAATGAGTGGGGAGATCATCCAAGTAAGGGTGAATGATATTTCAAATGTTGTGGAATGCATAAGACATCTCTCTTTGAAAGGTGGCCCCAACATTCTTAAGGCCAAAAGGGAGTTTTTTATATGCGAAAGTCCCCCACTGACAGATAAAGGTTGTCTTATCTTGATCAATCGCCACAATGTTTATCTGGTTGTAGCCGGAAAAACCATGCATAAAAGAAAAGAATTCACTCCCAGCACATTCATCAATGGTCTGGTCAATGAAGGGAGTGGGGTAATTATCCTTAGGACAGGCACAATTGAAATCATGGTAATTGACGCAAATGCGAATAGTGCCTTTTTTCTTTGTCACCAGTATAATATTTTACATCTAATCCATAAGAGGGACCGGATAAATAAATCCAGCTTTCAGAAGTTTTTCAACTTCACCCTTAATTACGGCCTCTTTACTAGGGTACAATGAACGAAGCCGTTGGCAAATGAACTTTGCATGAGGATAAGTTGGAATCTCGTGTACGACTATACTTGGGTCAATGCCAAGCAATTATTCATCTAACCATAGAAAAACATCCTAGAATTCTTGGAATAGATGAGTATAGATCTTGATCTCTTCTGGAGAACAAGTTACCCCGATATGGACATTTTCAACGACACCAGGGCTAATAGATATATCAATTGGCATCATTTGGGTAATGTTACCCATGTTCCCTTTCGACCAAACTTCATGAGTCATGATCGATGTATGAAGTGGTCGGGACAGGAACTGAGAGGATAACTCCTCGAGACAAGTAGACATGACCATCGGGCCAGGTAAAAAAGAGGAATGATGATGAGTGTCGTTCCAAGGTACTTCCTCCAGAGACATTACTTCCATGATACTCTCATCAAAAAGAAAAGTCTCGGCTAAGGGATTAGGAGATTCCGAAGAACCAATCCACGAGGATTGAGAATATGCATCGATAGTTGTTCTCGAAATAGAATGATTAGAGGATACCAAAGGTGAAGTCGAAACAATTTCCAAGTAATCAATTTCGGCGGGACTTAATGGCATAACCTCGCCCCATGTATCATCAAGATCTGGTGAAGGAATGACCCAAGGATCAGACTTGATCGAAATCATGTTGACAGAGGCAACATGAGTAGGTGGGAGTGTAAATATACCCATCAAGGCAGGATCTTTGAAAATTCCTGCACCCACAGTCTCATAAGAAGCACCAGTGTGCTTGACATATGGAACATTGCCATTTGAGGAGGAAGAGGAAAAGAAGGACAGTTGGTCGACTGTGACTATCTTCCCTTGATGGGGAAAATGAATCATGCGGAAAAGGGAGGAGGTGACAACATGCATGGCATGGGTCCAGCTCCGTCCAAGTAGAATATTGTAGTTGAGATTAGAGTCAATGATCTCTACTTTGACATGTACTGTCTTGCCCTCCAACGCAATGGCAAGGTTGGGAAGGAAATTGAATGGTTGTGAATCGCACCCGTCAAAAGCTTCCAGAGTGTTAGGGGACTGGTTCAAAGTAGGAGAACCAATTGCCTTCCAACAAGCAAAAGACATGATGCAGGTAGAAGCACCTTCATTGATGGTGGTCCAATGAATGGTTTTCTCATTTATGATTACCTGAATGAGAAAGGCAATTTGATGAGGTAAACGCAAAACATGGTTTTCTAGGTCAAAACAAATGAGATTAGAGTCGGTTAGATCAGTACCCCAATAGCCGATAGTAATGATTTCCGATGAGAAGGACTACTTTGAAGGACCTTGAGAGCAGACATAGCTTATGGTGCTTGAGCCAAATCTTCAACAATGTTATAATGTTGAGTGACTCGAGCATTAGGATTGTACGAGGACTTTCGAAGCACACCTTGAGAAGGTGGTCGAATGGCAGAATCAGGATTAGGTCACTCTATATGGAGAGGACCAGAACTAGACGAGGCAGAAGAAGAAGGGGTACCTTCTTTCTCTTTCCTTGCTGAAGAGGTAGGAGTTTGATAATATTTTGACTTGGTAGCTACGTTGATCGGGGTACTCATCATGAACCCTTGTGAACCCGAGGAAGCGGATGACTGAGGCTAGTCTACCATTTGAGTCTGCTAGGACGGAAAGGGCTCTTTCAGGACAGCTAGGGTCCCTTTGAGCAAACGACTAACTTCGGACCATATGGGACAAACCTTAGTATAGTGATCCTCCTCGTAGATGAGGCATGGATACTTGGGTTTTTGTTGGGAAGCATCACTAGCAGATGACTTAAGAGGACCTTGTTTTGGGGCATCGGCTTTACCCTTGCCTTTGCCTTTCCTCTTACCTTTAGAGGATTTATCTGTTGTGGTAGATTGAACAGCGTGAACCTCCGAGGTTTTACCAGAACCAGATGAATTGCGAGAGGAATCAGTGGGAGCAGTGTTGGAGACCAACTTTTGTTTAGAAGAATATTTTGTAGGGGTGTGAGTCACTGAATCAATTACTCCATCAAAGGAAGGATAGCCGGAGATTTAGATGTCGTTAGGTCAGACAATGGTCTGGGTGCATCAGGTAACACATCATGTAATGTGATATATTGTTAATAGACAAGGTCTAGATACTAGGCATGTGCGATGGCTTGTTCCTCAGTGACGCATCCACCCATAGCAATGTCCTCAGCAATTTTGTTGTCAAATGATTTGGTGAACCACTCAGCCAACAACTGATCAGCAATTTCAAACTTAATCAGACGGTGCCTACGTCTCCATTCATGGATGTGATCGGAGATATGAGTAGTAGTGTCTTGCTTGAGCGACGTTAACAAATGGGTGTTAGTTTAATAGCAAACCAGCAGATGGAAATGTGTGATAAAGGCCATGGCGAGAGTGTTAAAGTCATGATAGGTATTCTGAGGTAGCTCGATATACCATCTGGCTGCAGCCCCTATAAGAGTTCATTGGAAAGGCGAAGATGAATGGAGTCATCGACATAAGAATTCAAGGAGCACCAAAGGTGATATGTCATCACGTGGGCTTGAGGATCCTCTTTCACTTTTCCTTCAAACTTCGTACAATCACTCGAAATCTTTGACAAAACTGGAGGTCAGTATGGTGAATGAATAATCAAGTCATTCATGAGTCTAGACACATCTGGAAATTCCAGCGTAGCCAAGAATGGCAATTGAGTATTGAAAGACATTTGAGGTCGAATAAAGGGGCCCAACTGGTGGGGCCCATCCCTACTAGTAAGGTTTTTGTCCCCGAAGTGGAGGATTTTTTCCATAAGGCATTTGATTTTTCCCCTACTTTAGGTTACCTTGCCCATAGGGAGGATTCTGACCTTGAAAGCCTTGAAATTGTCTGGCCAGAGGTTTCTGATAAGAAACAAATGGATTAAAAGGATGTTGAGCCTACTAACCTTGGACATATGGATTTTTCACCTGATGTCCCTGAGCATAAGGGTTTTGGACCTGTTGCCACTGGACGAATGGGTTTTGGACATGTTGCCCTTGGACGTAAGGATTCTGCACTTGCTGTCCTTGGACATAAGGATTTTGGACTTGCTGTCCTTGGACAAAAGGAGGCTGAACTTGTTGTTGTTGGACATAAGGATTCTGCACATGCTACTACAGGACTTGACCCTGGCCTTGCCCTTGCAAGGTTGACCCTGTTGATATGAGTATAAGGGTTGTTTCTACCAGGGTTGACCTTGCAGCTATAAAGGTTATCCCTGTGGCTGCATAGGTTGACCTTGCAAAGGAATAGGATGGGAGGATTGTGGTGCATACTGCATTTGCGGCTACATGGTTTGTTGCAACTGTTGCGAGGGTTTCCCCTGCGGTTGTTGCAGTTGTCTTTGTTGCGACATGGATGGCCCTTGCTGCAACGAAGGTTGCCATAGCTGCTGCATGGATGGCCCTTGCTACAATGAAGGTTTCCCTTGCTGCTATAGGAGTTGTCATTGCTACTGCAAAGGTACTTGAACAGTTCCTGGAATGACAACTTGAAAGTTCCCAAACTATATCTGGCCATACCCACTGGGCGTGGCAGATGGACCAAGCTAGACATAAGGTCCAGGCTAAGGGATGTATGGTAGATTAGCCATCGCTTATGAACCATATGGAACATAAGGAGGTTGGTATTGACCTTGATCCATATTGGGCTGCTAGTACTGGATGTGACTTGACCCAGACGAACCAACATTGGGTTGTTGGTACTAGACATGACTTGACCTAGATGGACCAACATTGGGTTGTTTGTATTGGACATTACTTGATCAAGGAGGACCAGCAGGATGTGAAATGGCACTCGAAGAGGGTTGTTTCATCCCAACCATGTGAGGTTGTGAGCCACTCACATTGGTTGTGCCAGACATCATAGAAACATTCAGACTCTACCCCCCAAGTGGTCGAATAGCCTACCCACTTACTGGAGGGATAAAAGAACTGATAGCAACATGACTCGAGATCGTCGATTGAACTGGAGGGGTTACTTGAACCGACGAAACAAGAGGATTGGGAATGGTGGGTTGCATTGGGACTGAAGTAACTATAGAAATCACCGTCTGTTGGGAGGTTGGGTTCTAAATGAATGGACCTGTGGTAGGCATAGCGCTAGATGGCCAAATAGGGTTGTGATACAATGATGAGGCAGTAGGCATGCCTGAAACCAACTGAGATAAAGTCATGTAATTACATGATAACTCAGGATGAACATTGGTTGGAATTCTTCCTGTATAAGGGAAACCTTCAGGAGGGAAAGGATATTCCTACTTCTCAACTGTGTGTGGAGTGGAAACCTCCAAGTGACCCAAAGAGGAGACTAAGATTTCACCTTTTGATTCCATGGGTGAAAACAGACAACGATGGACTATCGAATATGTTCGAGGGGATAATTCCAAAGGAATACCCAGTCGATCATACAGACTGTACGGACATTGCAGTGATATCACAACAGGATCGAACAAAGGATTCAAAGGATAAACAACTAGTCCAAGTTGACCTTCAGAAGTTGGTGAACTCTCAGGAGTCTAGATAGGGTTATCTGAAGATTCTGGGCCAATGTCAAAAAGTGACCCAGTATCTAAAGGGGGAGGATGAGATGACAAAGTTTGAATACTCAGAACAATTCCAAGCTCAACACCTTGGTCCTCAAGTGACTGTGGCAATTCAGGAAAAGGCTTCTTAGACAATATTTCAGATAGAGGAGAGGAAGAGGAACTAGGCAAACTAGTTGGTTCAACCACGACGATTTTGTCTCAAATAACCAAAAGAGAGATTGATTTCAAGGGCTTTAAAATGTATTTAAAGGTATACTCATGATGTGGTCAAAAAGAGACTAACAGGGATGTTATAAGATCGTGGGCAACAATTTTTTAAGACGCAAAAACAAACTGGTGCTCTATCATGTTTTAAGAGTTGAGAAAGAAGCAAAGGTGACTCTATCACTTTCGATTTGAAACCATCTTGAAAGGACAAGCGCTTGGGTGATATTTTATATTTAAGGAATCAAAAGGATCAAAATGACTACTTAGGATGATCTAGGTAAAAAGGATTACTAGGTAACCGTGAACTGCAGAATACCACCTAGTGAACTGAGAAGTACGGGCAGGTAATCTCCCCGAATGTTGTGTTCGGTGTATCACATTTACAAAGTAGAAAACTCGGCTTCCTATGGATAAAGTATTGCAACCTAGTGGGGTCTCCCTTTATATACTCGATGGTACAGGGAACACAAGTACATACTAGCATTGTCTAGTGCTGAAGCGAACGACAACTACTAGGTTTTAAGGCACTGGAACACATCTCTAGCTTAGACCTTCTAAAATGTGATTGTTAGATTTCAAATGCACCTTATGTAAATTGAGTACATTTTAGAGTTTATCTTGAATTTATGTCTCAGTTTTTAGGCCTTATCGATGTGACTGAAAAACACTTATATGCAACTAAATGGGACAAGGCCCTTTCAATTTAATGAATTGACTACACTAATGAGAGTAAAAAACACACTCAAATGCAACGAAACAAGCAATTGAAAGCAAAATTACTTTTGTAAACTGGGATAGAAGGAAGATTCTTGGGAAATTATGCAAAGGGGAATTATTCTGCTCATGAAGAGGGACATACTGAGAGTTTCATCATGATGGGAAAGCATGTTAGGTACATTGTAGAGGTCATCCACGATCATAGATGGGGAGTACAGGGACAGTGACAAATGTTGTGTAAAAGGGTTGGCCAGAGATGTTAGCTCCAATTTCCATATAAACTTGAGATCGTTTAATTCTCCCAAGGTAAGTGGCCCTAGTGGCAAAAGAATTTCCAAGAGGTTGTTGAATTCCTAGACCATATGGGGATCCATAAGGGTTATTGGTAGGGTTAGGACCCCATGGATCATACATGTCAATGGTGTTTGTCCCCCTAAATGCATTCCAAGGATCAGATGTATCACTATAGAACATAGATCCTTCAATCAATTGACTCCCAAGCCTAAATTGGTGAACCGACTAGAAACGAATGCACCTTCAATGCTGCTAGAGGATGGCATGGCTAGACTGAAAGGATTCCAACCATATGGAAACCATTATTGGGTTTTGTTGTACTTCCTACGAAGATACCTGAACCCATTGTCAGGCATGTGAACCCAGATATGAAAGAGAAGTTAGACCCTCCAACATTGACATAGGGATATTGTACGCGATGGAATAGAACCTCCACTCATTGTGAATGGATATGTAAAGGTCGCTAATGTGGAGGCACCCATTTTGGATGTGCCAAATGTTAGAAGTCCACTAAGATTCTACCAAAATGAGGAGAAAGAGTCCTTAAAGGATGTGGTCTAGAAGGGATCTGTGGTGAAAGGACTAGATGTGGATGTGACATGTGGAATACCATCAGTCACTATAGGTGTAGACACAATGGGTTTTGACACAAAAGTATTAACTTTATCCATGAATGACTTGGGTAAGGGACTATATGAACATCTAGATAAGTCGATATTCCCACCTAATGAGATGGGTTCAAAGGTGGGATGATGAGGTGGAAAATCATGGTCAACCACTCTATGACCGAAAGGTTCAGACCTTTGAGTATCATTCAAAGTGACTTGAGACAATGATGTACCTATGTTGGAGTTAATTATAGTCTATGGGGGGATGGAACCACCTAGTAGGGGGCAAGGGCCATAAGTCTACAAGAATGATGCAAATGAAAATATGCCATGATGGCAGTGAAAGGTGACACAAGCATGAACAAAAAAAAGTCCTACGGCCACTAGATATAAAGAAAAAACAACACGCACTAAAAATATCCTTAGGCTACAAACCAAGTAAACCAAAGTAGGAAATAAATCCTCCCGTCGCTAGAGCTCGCTTAATTAATGCACGGGTCAATGGTGAGGACATGGTTGGGACAATTATAATAGGTACTTTCTTAGCAATCCAACCAAGGACCAAGTACTCTTATGAGTCATGGAGCACCCCCCTGGAGGACTTAGTGAGTATACTAGAAATCTGCTTAAGGTACAACAAGGACTGACCCCCTCACCATCACCCATGATAGTATCCTAAGAAAGGACACTAAGGTCACCACCAACAACAACACATCCTAGAGGGATAGTCATTAGCTAGAACTACATGCAAGGGCATGGTATATAGCCCGAAGCCTCCCCAAGGAGACCCCCATGAGTATGATGTAGTTCCTGGATATAACTACCATCGGTTCCAAACAGAGTTAGGAGGTCACTCTGAAGGTCCCAATGTAGCCTAGTGCTTAACCCTTGTGTTAGAAGGGCTTCCTAGACTGTACCACTGAAAGTGGATTTACACACCCTATATCAAGATGGTTTATTTGTTTTATGGTCTTGGGGAAGTTAACCTCACTACCCTAGCCTATCTAATGTTGGTTTTCTACCAAGGAAATAGAAAATTATGTTAGATTTTAAGCTTTTGTGGCCTTCTTTTGGAAAAATATAGTTTAGATTATCCATAGTATTATATACATCTTGTCGATGTTTCAAATCCTAAAGGGGATCCATCTTCAGGACAGAAAGTGATTGATTGGTCGTTTGACTCTTCTTTCAATTACTTGTCCATAATTTGACTCTTATTTCAATCAAGTAATTGAAATAATAGTCAAATGACCAATCACTCACTTTCTGTCCTGAAGATGGATCCCCTTTGGGATTCGAAACGTCGACAAGATGTATATAATATTGTGGATAATCCAAACCATATTTTTCCAAATAGAAAATTGTTGAATTAATTTTATTAAGCATGTTAATTTTAATGGTTGTTCATTAAGTCAAGGGTGATTCACGAAAATGTAATGATTTTATGACTCACCCAATTCAAAGAAACCATGCAAAGATATGAAAATGAAAAAGTTTAGTTTCAATGAATTCTACCTAGAGTAAGGAAGAGATCTTTTTTTAAGAATGAAATCATGCACATGTCCCTCACTTCTCTCTCATTTAACACTCTGATCCTATCAAACAAAATAGAAAACCATTTGCAAAAATGGCAACACTAAGAAGAAAAAGGAAACAAAAATGTTATCCATAACCAAAAACCCTAGATCTACCCACGAAAATGCACTACGATTTGAAAAATGAGCTTTCAATAAAGCAATAAGGCTATATTCAGATAATCAATGCAGGATTATCAGTATAATGATGCCAAGGAGGTGTTTGAACACCAATTTTCCTGAAAAGAATCAAAACCCAAGAAGAAAGATCAAACCCTAATTAGGTAACTAATTCCACAAAATTTCATGTAAAATCAATGAAAAAAAATGATCAAAGCCAAAATTTTCAAAGTAAAAACACCTCCCAATAGGGCTTGTAGGGATGCAAAAATCCCCTTTCAAATCTAAGCTTAACCCCTCAATTTCTAAAGAAAATTGCTTTCAGCGCTATATCAGAGAAGGATTGATCGAATCAGAAAGGATATCAATGCTCCCTAGTAGTTATGCAAACCGAAAGAGAGGGCTATCAAGACCCTGGTTTGAACTACAGACGTGAAACAAAGGAAAATAACTTAGATCGAGGCGGTTTTAGGATTTAGGTTTCGAAACCAAGCTTCTTAGATGACTAATGGCCACTGCAAAACACCAAGGAACCCAAAAAACCCCATGAAAAATAGAGTACAATAGGCTAAAAAAATGACTTATTGGGATATCCCTAGTGGCGTCGCCATTTCTATTTAAGGGAAAATTCCGTGTGTAATAATAGTTTACTTTAAACCCAACAAGATTTTACCAGATCTTTCCCAGACGGTGTGTGTGAATGAAGAAGTGGAACTACACAAACAAGAAAATCTCAAGCACTTCAGATTGCAAAACAAAAGTAGAAAACTTACCTCTTAATGCTAGATCCTTAACTATATTTGATGATGCTAGCTCTAGGAATATCTTCTCGAAATATTTTCTCCTAGATCTCCTAGATAACTTGCACACAAAGAAATAAATCAACCTGATCTTCATGCAAGACAATATTATTTCCAAGCATAATATATCAATCACATCAAATACAATAGACCATGAAAGATAAACAAGGGCTACATAGTAGCTAGTATATGTTGCTTAACTTAAATATAGCTTAATGAAACAAAAAAATAACAAAGACAAAGATTTCATCACAAAAATAAAACAACTAATAAAATATTATATTGTTGAATGTTGTCACCAAAAATTAAGAAATATAATTAACTAATATTGTTTATATTAAAATACATATATCTATATGTGTGTGTTTTGTTTTTGTTAATATATATAATTGTCTATAATTAAATTTATTAAAATATGTTTTTTTAATATAATAATAAAGTCACCTTAAATTGAAATATTGTGACAAAATTATAATTTGTGAAAATATAAATAATAGAAAAAGAAAAAGAAAAAATCAAAAAGTTAAATAAAAAGGTAATAAAACAAAAACAAAAAATTAGTAACTAATAAAAATGGAAATTACTTAACAACCCATAATAAGACCTCAACCAATCACCTTACAAATAAATAAATTTCAATAATGATAAAAAATAATAATAAATGAATTGATAACGTTAAGCTATGGATAAGTGTCATAAAATTTTTGTCAAAGACAAACTAATACCTAGCCAAAAGAAAAATTGAATATGTTATACCATGCTTGCGACATGTATAATAATGAGGATAATCTTTATTACTATAGCCCTTGAATAGAATTAGAGTACATCAGTGAGTTCTCCGACCTTATACCCTTGATCTACTTCCTAACCACTATGCTTGTTGGTATAGATGCACAAGTTTATCGCGGTCACAACTCTAACAACATTCTGACATAAGTTCCTTTCTTCTCCCCATGACTAGTGAAGAGCTTTGTTTATATAGATTTCCTTATGATTGACCTTCATTGCACCTAGACACTTTCTTAATCGTATCAAGGCGATGATTAAGGTAGACCAAATCAATTATTATTTTAACCAACAATGATTATTTTAACTAAAGTTGTTAAATTGGACCGAATCTAAGCTTATCTAGTTGAATTCTCACATTGTTTCATAGCTCTAGTGTAGAGAGAGCATCGCTGACCTTCTGTTTCAGTCCCCACCATTGGGCAAGAGCGTTGCTAAGCCTTCTGGTTCAATTCCCACAACTAGGCAAGAAAATTGATCCCTCAAAACACTTGATTTTTAATATGTCACCAATTACAAATTGATTCTTTGACTTGGCAAAGGATACATTTTTCTTCTTGACCCTAGGGAATGGCTTCTTGAGCTAAAACAAACACCATCTCTTGCTGCTATCTATGATGTATGCTATCTATGATGTAGGCTAACTCATCAACATTATTCAAGAAAAACCATGTCCCCTAGAATGATATGTTGGTGGTCCGTAAAAAGATAAGCTTTCACTCCTACCAAATGTGTTTGAATCTGGACTTGTTACTCAATTTCATTACCTTCAAAAAAAATAAACTCTTAACCAAACAAAAACAATTTTAAAGAATACATAAATATCAACACCATACACACAACTTTAAACCATAAAGACAAAAATTTAATACCAACTAACTTTAAATCATAAATACAAAATTTTAATATTAACTAAATAGAGGAAGCATCCAATGCCTCCGCTTGTCGTTGTTGGGCACTATTTAAGCGGTCCAAGTGGGTATGGGAGTAGACGCACGTCATAATTAATAATAATAACTCATAATGATAACTGACCAATTGGGTCGGCTATTTTGATGGGGAGCAGCAGCAGGAGCAAAAGGGATTTTCGCCACTGCTATCCACAGCATAGAGATGAAGTTATTCCCGACCGCCCAGTGGTTCATGGCACGCTCGCACCTCTGGTTCACGGCGGTGCTCTTAGCAACCGCCCATGGCATACGCTTTGCTTCAGGTAACATTCCATGTTCGCCTCCTGGGGAATCGATCCTGTGACATCCAAATCCCAGGATTCTTGGATAACACAGGTTTTTGTTTTGTGCAGGCGCAGGATCTGCAAGGCTTTCGAGGAAAGAAATGAATGGCGTTGAGTATTCGCTCACTGGTTCATGGAATGTGAGTTCACAGAGGTATTTCATGCTGAATTTGTGGGTTTATACTGATTTGATTTTTTATTTTTATTTTTGTGTGTGTTTCTGTGCAGGATCTTGGCCTGAATCCATGGCAGAACAGGCAACAGAAAATGGTGGAGGAAATTGACAGAAGTGGCCTGAGTCAAATCCCAGAAATATTTCCGTCTGCTGCCAGATTGGGTCGCAGATTTCTTCAATACCGGGAGGATTACTCTGACCCGGGAGCCAATACTGATCCCAGGAACTCAGGGTCACCTGCCCCACCTCCGCCTCGCATATTATAATATTTATGAACGTATTATAGAAATTTTAATGGCGAGTATCTGTTGGATCCCGTTGTTGGATGTAGTGGGCGCGATGCCTTTTTGCTCATGTAACGAGATTGATCATTAATTTTGATTTTAGTTTTGGAGTTATTCGAAATCTCGGTGGGAATGCGTTGGTTTTAATAATATTTTGGTTAGCTTGAGCTGTCAAGCTCGTGGTGCTGCCCAATTTCTTGTACAGAGAGGAAACAAAAAATTGTATGGATAATAAAAATGTGACACGAATATTTTGAAAGGGTTTTCTATGATAAAGCTAAGCATATTGAAATCTCTATTCTTGGTGCATTTTGTTCTTTTCATTTTTCAGTTATAGAAGTCTGATGCGATGCCTTATAAGGTACTCCCTCTCAAAAGTCTGAAATTGATTCTGTGTACATTCTTATGCAGCATTACTTCAACGCAGTAGTTGAGCACCATATGCAAATTGCAAATTTGTTTGGGCTTGATTGTAGATGTTATAATATATATATATATATAATTAGGCTGAGATTAAGTTGGCTCAATATTGGATGAAATAAGGATTGGGATGCTATCCTCAAGATTGTGAGGACGTGCTAAGTTAGTTTGGTCTAGCTTGGACACGTCTTGGGATTGTTTTAATTCCTTCAAAGATGGATCTCATCCTTAACCCCTCTCATGAGAATAAATGTACATATTTGTAAGGAAATGAGTTTTGTTTTAGGTCTCTTTTAAGTTGCATAAATTTCCTCTCAATTGTATAAATTGTAGAATTCTGTTTTTCAAAGAAATTAGCAATCTCAAATTGAGGTTTACTATCTTATTTAGGAAAGATGATCAAACTTGAGAGTAATAGTTTTCATAATAACATGGTTTTCTTTTTGTCTTTGATATTTGTATTACTCCATAGAAATTTAGACACTTTATTTTCAATTTTGTATTTTCATCATAAGAAAGGGTTACATGTGCCTTTGATATTTGTATTACTCCATAGAAATTTAGACACTGTATTTTCAATTTTATGTTTTCATAATAAGAAAGGGTTACATGGCTTGAAAGGGTTTCTATATATACACATCTTGAATTTGTGTGCTAACCATCTATTCCTCAAGCTTCTATTTCAATAGAATATATCATTTTTGGGGCTTTCAATATTTTATGGAAAGCATTCCAACTTCAATGAGGAAAGTGGGGAAGGAAGTATTGTTTTCAATTTTGATGTTGTAAATAATGAACACTTTTTGGATTTGCCCAATTATGTTTCAAGATTCTTGGGATATGATGCTACCCTGAATCCTCAATACTATATAGGATTATTGGCATTACAAGGCTAGAGAAAATTATTTATTTTTATCTCATTGTCAAAATTTTATCATCTTTACAATGGATTTATTGGATTTATTGGACATAATATACTCTCCATCATAAAAACATTCTTTTCTAAATGTGAAGGTTCCAATTAAGCTTACATAGAGAGATGTTTAAATATAATATTTTGCTAACACGTGAAAATGCATTGCCAAGCAATTCAATTATATTAGACTCTCCACTATCTAGGATAGATGAATCCTTTAAATTATATGGCCCCATAACCCATTTCCATGGGCTTTAACAATGGGACAAACATGAATTAACTAAAATCCCACAATACACTATCCTATGAACTATGAAATAGAGGAATTGTAATTCAACAAATAGGATTAGTCAAGTTTGATTAGAATACAATTCAACCACTAATCTATAAAGAAGTAGAACAAAGGAAAGTCACAATTTAACAAACAAGAGTAGTCCAAATCCACCAAATGACAACGTAGAAATCTATACTAATTGCATAATAGAAATATTATTCTACTCTAAAAGTAAAACTATGTTAAGCTAATAAAGGGAGGTGCAACTAATCTAACATATGAAGGAGTATGTGCATGTATAAAATAGTTTGTTACCACATATATTCCTATCACATGAGTCCATTGAATTCACAATTTGGAATAATCCTTAATTGAAACTCAAGGAATGAAGTTAATAAAAAAGAAAGAGACAACTCTACTCTATACCTTGCAAAAGAAATTAGTGCCCACATAATAGTTTGAGGAACATGCAGATTTCTTAAGAAAAGTAGTTAATCTAAGAAACAAAAAAGACTAAGCTAATCCAAATTGCGAATGAAAACCATTTTATTCCCTGAATGATCCAAGAGATAGATGGAATTTCTCAGCAAAATTATTGGTTAGAAAATTGGCTTCTAAGTATTTAAGAATGGAGAAAAATAGTACTTACAAAAGACTTAATTTCCCTTATGCAAAAGATCTCAATCCCCGGTCCTTGGGACATAGTGCATACTATAACATTACAAAATATCCCCCACTCATCAGGAATTTGGGGGTGGTTTGATCATAGGACTACATCCCTTCTGATATTGACATGCAATCGGTTATGACTTAGGCAATTGAAGGTAGTGTCAACAACACACTATTCCTATTAATCATGGATTTGATTGATCTTATTGATGTTGATGGGAGAATTTGATCTAAAACTAGCTTGCATTATGTTATGACATAATTGATGACCTCCAACTCCTTCTCAGCAAATCTTCGACTGAAGGTCAAACAAAGGACTTCTTTAGAAGGGGACACAGGGTATCGCAAGAGTGATTCTTTGTTGAGGTCTTTTAAATGTTGCACATATTTGACCTTTTCATCTAATTTTTATTTCAAATCCTCAAATTCCTTTTAAGCACTTCTCTTTGGTTAACCCTCGAAAGGCCTAGTGCATTCCCATCAAAGCTTTGTTTCTTCCCTTCAATTTTTTACATTTTTCCCTCTACTTCATGGTGTTCATCCTTCTATGATACCCATTTCCAATATAGATCTATTGGTTGTCCATAGTGAAGTTGAACATCGAGCAAATTATAAAATGCATTTTCTTAGTCTCCCCTTAGATTCTCAAATATGGCATAAAATAACAGTTGAAACTCCTTAAAACTTATGCACTCAACCTTCACAAATCTAGACATGCCTCTATTATGAGTAGGTCCTTCTAGCTTCTATTAGTGAGCTTCTATAACTTCTTGTTGTGTACCCCCTGCATTTCGTTGACCTGCCAAATTATTTCTTCTCTAAGGGAGTTGTCTCACTGCTAGCTAACATCATGAACTAGGTCCATTTGCTTCTCATGTTCCTATCTCAAATTAGTTGCTTATTTCTTTAGTTCCTCAACTTGCAAGAAATCCAACTGCTTTATTTGTTTCTCTAAGGAAGCCTTCTAATTTCGTTGCTATTCAAGTTGGACAATCACTTTTTCAATTGAGGAGGCATTTGCTTGGGTAAACACTCCTAAAGCCAAAGTTGTGACACAGTGGCTTTGGGAGTGGGGTGGATCCTTTGAAAATGGAAACTTCCTTTCTTATCTCTTGATTTGGAAGGGAACCTATTTCTCTTCATTTTGAGACCCCTTGACAATGCTCCATTATCGCTTGGAGTAAAATTACTTATCCAAACTTGACACTTTTCCACCATCATCATCGATAATTTCAATTTCAAAACTTAATAGTGTATGTTCTCCTACAATCATGGATATTAGGGTAGCTGAGATAGGAGTACTAAATTCACTACTAAGGTTGTTCCCTATTTACAAGTCTCTCTAGTCTAATTTCTAGAGCACTTCTACTTATTCTTGACTAACTTGCTCATCTTCCCTTTATTGAGCTTCATCTTGTTCTCTCTTCTCCCATTCTTCTTCTGCCATTTCTTGAATGATATATTCCTTCTTTTTCCTTCCACATTCTTCAATGGTTTTCTTCTCAAGCTCCTTCCTCGTTGTCTCCTCAACGCCCCTTTGATTTTCCTCTTCTGGTGCTAGTCCTTTAGTAGTGACTATAACTTCTCTCTTCTTATCTCCTTCTCTCTTCCTTGACTACCTAAGGCCTTTGAAGTTTATCTTAGCGGTCTCTTTTCTCTTTCTCTAACCTTGTGTGTTAAACAAAACACCTCTTTTTTCATTTGTTGTTTTTTGTTTCTTATTCTCTACATATTGCTATTGTTGGAACTATTGTACTTCGATATTCCAAAGCATCCTCTCCTAGACCTCTACATAAGATTGGGCACTTCTGCTGAATTCTTCTTTTGTTAAATATTTTTTGACTATATGACTAGTTGAACTTGAGGCACTGGAAATGCTTCTTGACTACCTGATATGGATTGTATCTTTAGAACCTACCTTGAAAAGATGAAATTCTTCAATATGATATGATTCTTGTTCATCACTTCAATGGTTTTGTAATATGTAATGTATAAAATGAATTGGATATGGTGACTAGGAATGCTTGCTACTATTGTAGGAGGCATTAACACTAGGATTAATGGCTTGATAGGCGACTTCTTAAAGTGCAATATGATCCAAGATAATCTCTGGCAACATATGGAGAGGTTTGAAGACCCTAAAAATGTGAACAAATATGTAAGGCTTCTATGAACTAGTCAACAATGGGATCAATTTCTTTCTATGCTTTATGTGAAATTTGAAGATTTGAATTATTGAAAAGAAGTTGGTATAGTGGAGCTACAAATATATCACATATTTGAAAAAAAATGGCATTGAAATTTATTATCCCATACGTTATTACAATAAATTTAAACTAGGGTTTTGCAAGAGCCCATTTCCTCATTGACCAAGTAAGTTAACATGTAGAAAGCATTAACTTGTGTGAGTTCTCCTTAGAGATATTGAATAAGTGGGTTATTGATATTTTCAAAAGGGATTGTGACCCAATTGAATACCATTCCTTTGTCTATGATATGATCAATTAAAGATACCCATTCCAAGTTAACCTAAGTGACATCTCTTTCCCTGTAGAGAAAACTAACTAGTGCCACAACCACTCTATAAGCTAGGAAGAACTATTTGGCGGGATAAATTATAACATCCTTGTTCATGAACTTCTTTGGTAACCCCACTATTCCTTCAATAATTCGTCGAGCTCAACATGATCTTTGGTGTACATGTCTAGGAAGGATTTATTGAGATGTTGTTGTGGTTGATCCAACTTGTATATCTTGGAAATATCTAGAACACCATCACTACCAAACTCCTTAGCGTTATCACTAATGATGGCCCCGGTTCAAATTCATACATTTTTTAGAATCCATTTGATTATTTCTTGATAAGGGAGAACTTCAAATCCAACAACTAGGAATTAGATATTGACTTCTTGATGTTTTCAAAGGCATTTCCATTTAAATTGCATTGTAGGATGTCCTCATCTTCTAATTTCATCTACATGTAGATGATCTTGACAATGTATCTTGCTTTGAGACAATACTCATTTTGAAGCATTTGGTAGATCAAAGACCATTCTAAACATTGTGTCCCCATTAGTATGGGAGGTATCTTGGAGCATCTTGGTGATCAAGTTCTCGCTATCATCTCAGTGATCAAGTTCTTGCTCTTGTTGTAGACTAGTCCTTGAGATGGCCCCTCTCTTGGAAAATTTCCTTTCTTAGGTGTGATATTGATTGAATCTTAAGTTTGGAATGCTTTATTTGGATGTCTTTTGCATAATTGGTAGTGCTTTTCTACTTTAAAGTGCATTATAACTATATATATTAACTATAGCTATACATTATGAGAATATAAATATTTCAAAGTAGTCTATTCCTTGTGCTTTATTACTAAAATAAGTGTAGGGATAAAATATCGATGTAAATTCATTTTCATGATGGAGAGGGGGATGGAATATTTGAAATAAATAGGTACATTAGTTGATGGGATTGTGTAGTGACATCTATAGTTAATAACAATCTTTAAACTAGTGAGTAGTGGTATAGTCCATACACAATCTATTTAGTTAGGGGTGAATCTTAAGGTGATGGAATGATGTTAAGGCTATTAGTGGCACATATTCCACAACAATGAGGTGGAACAACTAAGCAACATGATTTTAGCTTTCCATTAAATTTTCATAGTGCGTACATTACTCTGGATCTTGTACGTATGTCTGTCAATACCATAAAAAGTGAGGACTAAAGTGTACCCACAATTTGTGATGAAATATTGAAAATTGAATTTAAGTGATAAGTGTATAATGGTAACACACAATATGTTAATGATATGTGTCAATACAATGGAGAGCCAAGGATCAGGGCATTAGTGAAGAAATGGGAGAACATTGCTTAAGAACTCTAATAGTCAAAACATAACCAACCACATGTGAATGAATAACATTAGTATAATTAATTTCGAGTAGTTGTAGACCTCCTCACATTGGGAACTTTGCATACTATACATGTGGATGACTAGTAGAATATTAGGCAAAATAAATAAGGGAATTACTACTTATAGTAGTAGAGGAGTGTGCGATAGTGAAAACGCCACTAGTCATACACATAGATGACAAGTGGAGAATTAAGAAATGTCTCCTTGGAGGATAATTTATGTGTGTAGGGATGACTTCTTTAATAAAGGGCTCCACCAACCATAAACATAAATGGTTTGTAGGAAGTTACGAATGAAGGCATCAAGAGGAAGATGCTTGGGGTGGTAAAGGGATGTTCAATAATACAAGTTCTACTAACCATCCACATGGACCACTGGAAAAGAATCAAGAAAAAAATTCACTGAAGAATTAAGGATTAGGGAAATTTTGAGCTCTAAAGTGGGACTCCTAAGAAAACTAATAAAATAATAGTTAAAATAATAAAATAGGAGTAATGAATTTTTGAACCAAAAGAAACAAAACTACCATATTTTATCGTATTTTTTACTTATCTCCTGATAGGTTTACCTAAATTTTAAGTATAGGCACCCATTAGATGTATAATTGAATTATTCATCCAATTAGCACCAACTGTGCAAAATTTTGAGTCAATGCACACCAATAAAAAATGAAAATACATGAACATAACTTGTTGGGTGATAAAGGGATGTTCAACAATAGAAGTTCTACTGACCATCTATGTGGACTACTGGAAAATAATCAAGGAACAATTCATTGAAGAATTGAGGATTAGGGGAATTTTGAGTCCTAAAATGGGTCTCCTAAGAATAATAATAAAATAATAAAATAAGTTATGAATTTTTAAAGGAAAAGAAATGAAACTGCCTTATTTTATTGTATTTTTTATTTATCTCCTTATAGGTATACTCAAATGTCAAGTATAGAAACTTGTTGGATGTAGAATTAAATTCTACATCGATCAAGTAACCACTATGCATACTTTTGAGTATATGTGCATCAAGAAAAAAATGAAAATACATGAAACAATGTGTTTTAAGATACACATTTTTTCATGTATTTGCAATTTTTCTCTATGTGCATATACTCAAAATTATGCATAGTGGTTACTCACTAGATACAAAATTTAGTTCTATGTCCAACAAGTGCCTACACTTGACATTTGAGTAAACCCATAAGGATATAGTCCAAAAATACAAATGAAAAAAGGTTTTCTTCTCTTCCCTCTATTTGGATGAAAGTTTCCTATTGGAAAAGGACCTATTGTTAGTAGATCCTACCCTTAGATCTACCAAACAATAGGGTAAAATACTAGCAAGACTCTCCTAGATATATAACACACCATGCCTTGATAAAGGAAAAGAGAGGAAGAGATATGTGTGTACCTTTAGTCCTTCGCTTGTTGGTGTGAGATTTGATCAAATCAACTTCCAAAAATCCCACTATATTTACTAAAGATCTCACTCCCATTGTTAACCTCTGTAACCTAGACACATCAAAGCAAAGAAAATCAAAACACTACATGTTCCACATCCAATGGGTTCCCACACTTGAAATTGAAGTAAACTTATAAGAAGATAGTCCAAAAATGTAATAAAAAATAGTTTTCTTCTTTTTCCTCTGTTTGCACAGAAGTTTCCTTTTGGAAAGGAGCCATTTATTAACAAATATTTCCCTTAGATCTTCCATACAGTAGGGTAAAATACTTACAATACTCTTACATATATCACACAACATGTCTTGCATAAAAGAAAAGAGAGGAAGAGTTATGTGTTCACCTTTAGTCCTTTGCTTATTTGTGGGAAATTTGAATAGTTTAGCTTCAAAATGTCCTCGTCCAGTTCCTAAAGATATTTCTAACCCATGTAACCTACATGCATCAAAACAAAGAAAAAAAAAGTCTCTTTCTAAACAAAGATCCATCAATGTCATAAATATACGTAATAAGAATTTCCAAAAAAATTCAAATCTAATATTACATCATATAACATGAGACAAATATTGGGGAGAAATCTTCATAAATTTTAAACTAACAAATAAATGGCTTACAATTATACCTTGGTGTAGAATGAGTGATTATTATATACCTTGGATCCTTGTTATCCTTGGCTTACTTTTTATGATCAAGCTCAAAAAAACAATGCAGGGAAGTGTTCTTGAGAAATCCACCAGCATAAGGCCATGAACTTGTGTTTTTCTACTTGTGTCCTTACCTTAGAAGGGTTTCATTATATAGGATTCTCATAAATATGGGAGGATGAATCTAGACACATATGGCCAAGAGAAGCTAGGATAATTTATCCAATTATTAACCCCATGCTGAGGCATCATATCCCAGTTTGAGTTTATCATCTTGGGAAACCAAATTATAGATGGTTTAACCTTCCAATATTCCTCTTTTGTTGAAGTTAACTAGTGATGGGAAGAGTTGCATCACTCCTTCATAACTAGTACAAAGTGATGCAATTCTCTTTGGATGAGCATAGGAAGTGATGACACATGAAATGTTGGAAAATCTAGCAATAAATTCTCAATTTGATTTTTCCCTAATTAAATTGAGAAAATTTGAATTTCCACATCAACAGACAACTTGGATGATGTTAACTTGTGTGACACGTCTTGTGTCACCCAGTTTACTCAGTAAATTCAAGTTAAAGGAGTTAGAATTCAATTCTAGATGTGTGATTGCTAATTTGTAGCAATCAAGGTCAGTTATCTCAGGTTTTCTTCAGTTAAACTAGTTCCAAATTTTGGAGGAACTAATGGAAGGTTAGTTAAGTAGATTCAAACTCAGTGATCATCCAGTTAATTAATGAATCAACCCAAAATAACTAGTGCATGCAGAGAATTCAAGTTACCTAGTTGAGGTGGAGATTCGAAGGAAGCATAACATCAGTTGTAGACTAGTCTTGAGTGTACAGGTGTTTCATGCAGTTAAATGATCAGCCTAAAGGAATTGTGAAATTCAATTGAGGGGATTTCATAAATAATAGGGAATAAACCCTCAAGGAACAATGCAAGGAATTAGGATCTCAAGCTGATGAAAATTTTGACTAAGTCTGGGTCAGAGGCCTTCAGTGAGCAGAGAGATATGTTTTTCACTTGCAGGGTGAGCTTAGTTGAGCAAAGAAATTGTAATACATCTCTATTCATTTGATTAATGCAAGAGGCATTGGGGATTCTAGCATATTTCTTTCCCTAGATAAAAGTACTTGTTGCATGTGTGTTATTTCTTCTTACATGTTTGACATTTTTGTTCTAGATTGTGAAATAATGTTCGCAGAGCAATGGTGTAGGTTTGTGTCTTGTGATTTTGATTAAAAATTCATGAGTATTTTCAAACCTACAACCTAATCTCTACATGGTACGAGAGTTGGATTCACATTAGAGCAGGAAATTTGAATTTGTTTCTCAAAGGTTCAAATTTGAAGATCAGTGTAACATGATTTCTTCAAAGCTAGGAAGATGGCCTTCAATGGACTAAGGCTAGAGCATGCCTTGGAAGGAACCTCAAATTTTCTTGCATGGAAGGACCACATGGAGTCAGTATTGGATGATAGTGGATTGCTAGAATGCATCCAGAATTATGTTGCAAAACCTTGAGCATCTGATATCCAAAACCTTGCTTAGTGGAAGAAAGATGTAGCCAAGGCAAGGAGAATCATCTTGGAGGGAATATGAGATCATATTGTCTTGAATCTCCATGGAAAATAAACTATGTTTTCCATGTGGATAACACTGATAAAAATTTTCAAGAATAGTAGTGACCACAAGAAGTTGGTGCTCAAGGATAAACTTCGAACTATGAAGATGTAGAAGAATGACACAAATTTGCAATATTTAAGCAAGTTTACATAGTGTCATGATGAACTTGGGAGTCGATGTTAATCTCCTTAAATAAGAATTGGTAACCTTAGCCCTTCTAGGCCTTCCAAAGAGCTGACATAATTATAAAGATTCATCGAATGGGAGAGAGAAACTACTGAGTTGGGAGCACTTATGGTATGATTTGGTATAGGAGGAAATAAGGTGGAATACCAAAGATGGGACTTCATCCAAGGGAAATAATGAAGAAAAATTTGCATTGGCTAGAAAGGAAAAGAAGGGAAATGGGAAGAAATATCAATCCAAACCAGAATCTAGTCAAGGGGGAAGAAGAAAGATTTGTCAAAAATTAAATGCTTCCATTGTCATGAATTTGGGAACTATTCCAGAAAGTGTCCACACAAGAAGGAAATAAAGAAGACCTCGGGGGGAACAATTGGTGAAGATTTGGATTCATATTTTGAGCTTGAATTTACCCTCATTGCATGCATGGCTAGCATAGTGATGGGGAGTGTGTTATACTTGCACTTAGGTGCATCATTGCACATGATGGGAAATATATATATTTTTAGTGACTTGGAGGAGAAATATTTTCACATGTACATCGAGATGGGGGGTGATGGAAGTTATAGCACGAACGGGATTGGTATAGTCACCTTTCAGAGGGAGTTGGGCTCCCCCCTCAGGCTCAAGGATGTTATGTTCATTCCAGGCCTAAAGAAAAATGTCATCTCTATTGCAGTTTTGGAAGAATGTGGTTATGATGTGATCTTCAACAAAGGGAAGGAATTTCTGAGACATATAGCCATAGGACATGTGAAGCAAATCGAGGTTTGTGTGAAGAACTTGTACAAGCAATATGTGGAGGATTGTGCTACATTGAGCACAAAGGAAGAGAAGATGCAGAGTCACAATGTTGGTGAACTTTGGAATGGAATACTTGGCCATTTGCATCATGTCTCTTTGAAGATCATGCAATAGATAACCACAGACCTCTCCAATAGATCACTTGAGCAACATGATGTACTTTGGGGAAGCACACAAAATGCACATTCCATGATCATGACAACAAAGCACATGCAGTCCTTGAAAGGATCCACTCTAATATTTGTGGACCTTTCTTGATAGCCTCCACTATGAGGAACAAACATTTTATCATTTTTATTGATGAATTTTCATGGAAGTGTTGGACCTTATTCATGCAGAAGAAGGATGACACATTCCCCAAGTTCATATAATTCAAGGCACTAGTTGAGAAAGAAATGGGCAAGAAGGTGAAGGCTCTCAGGAGCAATAATTGAGGTGAGTACGTGCAGAATGAATTTAAAAATTTATGTGCAAAAGAAGGCATTTGACGAGAGTTGACAACACCCCACAACCCACAGTAGAATGGGGTGGTTGAGAGAAATAACCATAGAATTGTGGGACAAGCAAGGGAGATGTTGCATGATCAAGGCCTACCTCTGCATTTATGGGGCAGGGCATGCAACATAACATTCTATTTGCATAACCAAAGTCCTCATTAGATTCTTGGCATGATTATATCGGAGGAGGCTTTCTTCAGGAGAAATCTTGGTGTCACATTTCAAGATTTTTGGAGCCTCTGCTTACTGCCATGTCTCCAAATAATCAAGGAAGAAGTTAGAGACAACAAAAAAATTGGGGGTATTTGTGGGTTACACAAAAACTCCCTACAACTACTGTGTGTACTTTCCATCCCTGAGAATGACAGTTGTGCAGAGGGATGTAAAATTTGGTGAATACAAATCCATGTGCTGCTCTCTTGAGAGGGATCTTCATATCCCACCAGAAGAGGAGAGTTTTGCTCCAAAGGAGGAACCTCAAGAAGTTGTGGAGAAGCCACAAGTTGAGGAGCAGAGAGTGGAAACATCCACTCAAGCAGAACCGTCTAGAGAAGGCGGGAAAAGGACCAAGGAAGTTGTGAGCTTTGTGAAGGATGTGAGGGAGAATGTGCGTGCTCCTTCAAATCAACACAGACAGAGAATGTCACCAGATCAGTACACCTGGCTACATGGCTCTAGTGACTAGTCTTGTAGAGACCGAGCCATCCTCTTTTGAGGAAGAAATAGAGAAACTTGTGTGGGTTGATGTAATGGTGGAGGAATATGAATCCATTATAAATAATAATGTTTGGGAAGTGGTTCCAAGACCAACAGATAAATCAATTATGGGTTCAAGATGGATCTTTAAGGTAAATCATGTACCAAAAGGAAGCATAGAAAAGTACAAGGCCAAATTTGTGGCCAAGGGGTACTCTCAAGTTAAGGGGATTGACTATGAGGAGACCTTTGCTCTAGTAGCAAGGTACTCATCCATTAGATCAATTCTTGGTCTGGCTGCACAAATGGGGTGGAAGATCCACCAGATGGATGTAAAAAAAAATTCCTCAATGGAGTTATTGAGGAGGAGTTGTATTTCGAGCAACCAAAAGGCTTCAAGACTTTTGATTGGGAGTCTCATGTGTGTAGACTCAAGTGAGCATTGTATGGTCTCAAGAAAGAACACCATGCTTGGTACACCAGGATCGATAACTATCTCACCAGTTTGGGGTTCAAGAAAAGTGAAGCAAATGAAAACCATATCATATCTTCATAGAAGGTAAATTGTTGATTATTGTCTTATATGTTGATGACTTGATTTAACTGGTGATGGGTAGTTGATCAGATCATGCAAGGAGGACCTTGCAAGAGAATTTCAAATGGAGGACATGGGTCTCATACACTACTTCCTAAGATTGGAAGTATGGAAAGGTGATGGGGAATTGTTTGCCTCCCAGGGAAGGTCTGTCAATGAAATACTTCAGAGGTTCCACATGGAGAGTTGTAAACCCATGGAGACACCTCTAGCAACCAATTGGAGGAAAGAGGATGCCACTTTAGTTGAGGAAGTGGATGCTACTATTTACGAGAAATTGGTGGGTTCACTAATGTATCTTATGAACACATGATGATATATGTGATATGAAATAAACTAGCTAAGCCAAGCTATGGTTAGGCCAACCAAATTATTTTTGAGGGTAGCTAAGCATGTTCTACAGTAACTTAGAGGCACTACCTAGTTTGGAATATGGTACAGATGGACAAAGGGAGTGAATTTTTGTGGCTTCATAGATGCAAATTGGGTGGGGATTCCATCACACTGAAATATTACATCAAGTGGAATTTTTAGTGTTGGTTCCATAGTTGTTTATTGGTACAACAGAAAGCAAAGATCTGTGGCACTCAGCTCGACAAAAGTAGAATACATGGTTGCTAGTCAAGCATCATGTTAGGTGATATGGATGAGAAAGATACTTGTTGGATTGTTTGGTTAGATGATGGATCCAACTGTGATTTATTGTGATAACCAGAGTTGTATCAAGCTCTCTGAAAATCCTATTTTTCATAATCGATCCAAGAATATACATATCCAATATCACCATTTACGAGATTGCATACAAAGGCAAGTAATGTTTTCGTAGTAAATTCCGACAAAGGAACAAGATGCTAACATTTTGACAAAGGCTTTGTCAAGAGGTAATTTCGAGTTCCATAGGTGGAGGATAGGGGTGGTTGATAGTCCCTTTCTTGCTGAGAGGGAGTGTTGAAAAATGCAGCAAGAAAGTCTCAATTTGATTTTTCCTTGATTAAATTGAGAAAATTTGAATTTTCATAATAAGAGAAAACTTGGATGATGTTAACTTGTGTGACATGGCTTTTTTCACCCAGTTTACTCAGTAATTCGAGTTGGAGGAGTTAGATTTCAGTTCTGCATGTGTGATTTCTAATTTGTAGTAATCAAGGTCAGTTATCTCATGTTGTTTTTAGTGAAACTAGTTCCAAATTTTGGAGGAACTAGTGGATGGTCAGCTAAGCAGTGGGACTTTATTCAAACAGTGATAATTCACCTAACTAATCAATCATCCCAAAATATCTAGTGCATGTAGAGAATTCGAGTTATCCAACGGAGGTGGATATTCCAAGGTAGTGTAACATCAACTTTAGACTAGTCTTGAGTGTACATGTGTTGCAAATAGTCAGATGATCGTCCTAAAGGAATTGCACAATTAAATTGAGGGAATTTCCTAAATAATAGGGGATAATTCCTCAAGGAACAATGTGAGGAAATAGGAGCTCAAGCTGAGGAAAATTTTGACTAAGTTCGAGTCACAGGCTTTTAGCGTGCAAAGAGATAGGTTGTGCACTTGCAGGGTGAGATCAGTTGAGAAAAAAAATTGTAATACATAACTATTCATTTTATGAATGCAAGAAACATTGGGGTTTTTAGCATATTTCTTTCCCTAGATAAAAATACTTGTTGCATCTGTGATATTTCTTCTTGCATGTCTAATATTTTTGTTTTAAATTGTGAAATAATTTCCAAAAAGCAGTAGTGTAGGTTTGTGTCTTGTGATTTTGATTAAAACTTCATGAGAATTTGCAAATATACAACCTAATTTCTACATGAAAGTATGGCTATCCAACCCCCAATTGATGTGGGTGAATACTAAGTCCTTTTCTAACCCTATGGGCGATAAATAATTAATAACAAATTACCCATAATGTATGAGGTCAAAAGACAAACTAATGGTCTGAAATGAATTACAGTGTGGTAGTTTAGGAAAAATGTAAGGAAGGAACCAATAACCAAGAAAAAAAAATTAGGACCTTTTTAGTAACCAAGACTAAATTGTATATAGATCATCCCTAAGGTGGGCATATGCATGCTCAATATAAGAAAGAACTAAACATGGGTACCAAAACTATACGTTCTGGACCCATGACATGAAATTCTAAATACATGGTTATGAAGGAATAAGATATCCATGCCATTAACAAAGAGATCATAGCCACCAACAAGTATAGTGTGGATCTATTTCATAGTATTGTTTAGTCAATTTAGTGTCCTAAATTGCTTGCATAAATTATCAACCGAGATTTGTAAACTGATGAAGTGTGGTGCACTATATGTTCTTAGTTAACCTTTATCTTACTTCGTTGTTTTGTATTTTATGTTTGTTTTTGGGGGTTTCTATTCTTTGATGTCTAAGAATGTACAACTTGAAACTATGAGGAAATTTAAATGGATCTAATGAATTTTAGAGGAAAGGAAATGTTCCTAAGTTAATCTAATTTCCTAAAAATGGACCAAGAACTATTGGCTAGTTAGAACCTAATAAGAAAACAATGCATCTATCTTATCTTATCATTAGTCCTAATCCATGGATCTAATTCTTAAAACTAAGAGTGAAATTGATGCAGAAGGTAACTCAGTAATTGCATTCATGAAACATTCAACCATTCATGGGGTACCAAGGGAGGTACCCAAGGTAATAATGTAATAATGGGATGGGCCATAGTAATAAATAAGGTGGTTAACCCATATCATGTAAGGGATCACAAATAGTTAGTAATAATGTAATGGGCCCATGGTATTAGTCGATAGTATGAGGGAACCATGATAATGATCCATGGTATTGTATGTATGAGACCTATATAGAGGCTAGAGACTCCACATGGAGAGATGTCAAGAAAGAGTGTGAAGGATTATTGTATGTACAAGCATATGGCTTGTGGAGTGTTCTCCTTCCCTAAGGAGTGAATGTATGGTATTGCCCTACCTTAAGGGTTTGATCAATAAAGAATCATTTCATATTATTTCTGGGTTTATTTGCATTTTCTTATATTTTCATATCAGATCTATAATATTTCTGGGTTAGATCAACAACAAGTAGTATCAGAGCACTTTCTTGGGCAAAAAAAGTGGAGAATTTTTTTAAATTTTTGCAGGATTTCGGGGGCAGCGAGTTTACAAATCAGATCTGTATGTTTTGGTAAAATATCTGTAACATATAATTGTAGATCTGGATTCTATGTGAAAAAATATCCGATTTCAAAAAAAAATCGGTCAAATCGGAGTCTGGATGAAGGAGATATCGCTGATTTAAAAATCAGTGGGGTTGCAGATAATTTTTTAGGGCAATGAGTTTGCAGCGCAGAGTTAGACGTCCTGGTGAAAGATATGCAAAATCTAATTGTAGATCTAGATTCTATGTGAAAAAATACCCAATTTCAAAAAAACAATCAGTCGAATCGGAGTCTGGATGAGGGAGATATCGTTGATTTAAAATTAGATCTTTTTGCAGAAATGTTGGGTGACAGTGGGAGAGTTGCAGCACAAATTTGAAATTCCAGTGTCTGGATCAAGATTTCTATCACATGGGTAGATGTAGAATGATTGTTCCATTTCTGAAAACAGGTCATAATAGGGATTCTGAGCAATATTGACTAAACTGTGACAATTTCAAATTTTCGCCATTTTTTTTTGTGATGGATCAGAAATTGAAGGACTTGTATAAATTTGATGGCTCTCATCCAACCAAATGGCTAGCAAAAATGGAGAAATATTTCAAATTGGATTACATCTATGATGATGACACTCAGCTTAGGCTAGGGAGCATATACTTGGACAATGAAAGGCGACAATGGTGGCAAGGGCATCAATGTGGCTATGGAAAGTTCTTGACTTGGGATGCCTTTAAAAAAGCTCTTATGGACCAGTTTGACCGTAAAATTATTGTGGATAAGCTCACACAGACAGACACACAGCCTAGCAAAGATTTTATTTTTACAGGAAAGAAGGAAACCAAGGAACCTAAAGGGTCATTTTCTACTGGTATCTCCTTATTACAGGTTCATGGATTGATTCAGAAAGAGAAGATCATTGTTTCTATAAATCTTAGTTGCAAGCATAATTTTATCAATGTTAATTTGGAAAAAAAATTGCAAGTTCCTGTAAAACACATTGAAAACACACAGGGGGATGATGAGGATGTCCAAGTGTATAAGGATTTGAAGATTTCTATGGATAAGTATGTGTTGCATGGTGATTTTTATACTTTAGAGACAGATAATATGGATGTTGTTTTGGGATACCCATGGATGGAATCAATGGGTACTATAAATATTAATGTGCAGAAGAAATTCCTGAAGCTCTAGTATAAAAAGAAGAAAATTACATTACAAGATATTTCCATCAATAAACAGGTAGAGTCCATGGAGGTTGACGTAGAAGATGTTCCAGGGATTGACATATTAGATGATGAGCAGTTAATGGTTGACAATCAAACACAAACAGAGGCTGAAGCCGAAAAAGTAACAAGTGCTGACACATCTGATGAGGGTTCAGTGGTTGAAGTCATATTGGAAAAGAAGACACCACAACAGGCACCACAACAGGGTGAATTAAAGAAAAAGACACCATGGGTTAAAACTTCAACATATCATCACCCACATCACCCC
>APFE030247906.1:5026-43815 GCA_000404065.3 Pinus taeda
AAGGAATTGGTTCCCATATTTCCTTTCCGCCTTTGAGCAGAGCACCAATCATAAGAAGCGCTGCTTTGTTAGCTTCATTATCCGCCTCCTTATTATTGGCTCTCAACACATGATAGACATTTAAATTATGGAAAGAGTCACCAAGATCTAAAATTTTGTGTATCAGCCTTGCTAGCCTTAGGTCCTTTGTCTTAGAACAAGTCACCATAATGTTGATAATAACCTAAGATTCTCCAATATCATTGACCTCCCTGATGTTCAACACTTTCAAAATCTTGAGTCCTTGAAAAATAGCCAAAGCCTCAGCTTGGATGCTGGAACCGATGCCCAAGCCCCAGGCAAAGCTGTGGATCCTAGAACCAATTGGGTTTAATATAACTACTCCAACACCAGCTCTTCTAGGATTTCCCTTAGCAGCCCCATCAAAAAATAAGGAGTTCCTTTGCTGGTTTGCAATCCATCCCTGGAGCTCGTTTTTTGTAACCCTTATTTGTCAAACTTTTAGGAGGGGGATACTCTTTACCAATTTTTGGAGCTGTAGGTCGAGAGAAGAGCCCCAGTTTTTATCTTGCTGGGTGAGATTTAAATCATCTTTGAGGTCTCTCAGGCCCTCTTTTAACTGGAATTTTATTTTAACTGTCACTAGCTTGACGTCCTACTCGTAATTTCGAAAAATCCTTTTGTTTCGCTCTAGCCATATCTGCGAGTAGATAATTTTATGGAGAATTAACCAAGCCGCTATAATAATTTTGTTTTTTGGAGGAGGACCAAAGTACCTTTACATCCATCTATCAAAAAAACTAGCAGTGGAGGAAGGCAACTCAAAGCTGGGACTCAGAGTGTCCAGTAGCACAGACTAGATCTGCAAAGTAAAGGAGCAATCTAGCATCAAATGTGAAACGGTTTCCTAGTTTGCCTTGCAAAGTCTACACCTTGAAGGACCGTGGAAGCCACGCTTCAGCAGATTATTATCAGTCAAGATTTTGGAATGGCATAACAACCAATTGAAAAAATCAATTGTTGGTAGTGAAGGGTGGTACCAAATCCCTTTCCAAGGCTCTGGATTCATGTCCACATGGGGGCGCTTGCACAACTTGGCGTATCCCTGAGCAACAGAATAACCACTAGCCTGCACACCCCAACCTCTAGTATCCTTGCTTCGCTTCCATAATGGAGCTAATCCATGAAGTTTGGAGAGTAGTTCCTCGCGTTCTATAGCCAAATCTGGGGGCGTTTCATTTTTCCATCCAACCCAGTGAGGTTCCTGCCAGACTGAGATATCCCACAGTGAACACATACCAGCATCCATCCACCTACGCAACCCTTGGAGGGAGGGGCAGTCTCCCAGCGGCTCCTTGTTCATATTCCGTCTGTCCAAAGGTTGATCCTATTTCCATTTCCAGGGACCCAGTACGCATGAGTATTTATAAGTGGACAGGATTTTGAACAGAGCTTCTGGAAGGGTGAATTCAGAAGCTGCAGAGGATGTCCTAGACAGTGGGAAAGTTTGCCCATAAATATTTTTTCTAAAGAGCTAGATGAGCCCAGCTAGGGTTCAAAGCTATAATCCTCCAAATGAGCTTAGCCCCCATGGTGGTATTTTGAACTCCAAGATTTTTGAAATTCAAGTCTCCTTCTAAGAGCGGTTTGGAGATGGAATCCCAGCTGACTAACGAAAACTATTTCTCATTTTGCTTGCCTGCTTTCCAAAAAAAATTCCTAGTGATCTCCTCCATTTTTCTGAGAATCCCGGAGGGAGCAAGAATGGGAAACTAAAACAAGGGAAGATTGTTAAGCACAGATTTAATGAGGATAGACTTACTAGCAATGTTGAGCCAGGAAAAGCCCCAGGAAAGCAGTTTGTTCTTGAATTTCTCCAGTTGGGGAGGCCAATCTCTACTGAAGGCTCTTTTAAGAAAGACAGGAAGGCCCAAATACTTGAAGGAAGTCCAGTTTGAGGAGGCTGCAAAACCAAAAGTTCTGGAAATGGAATTGAGCATGCTGGAAGTGGTGTTCCAGCAATAGATATGGCATTTTCCAATGTTTGAACTGCTTCCCGAAATCAAACAAAACTCATCTAGGACTCCTTTAAATCTGGAGGCTATAACCACAGAGGCAGCTCCCAACAACAAGGTCTCATCCGTAAAGAGGTAATGTTGGATGTTTTTAACACCTCTTGCTATACAGAGCCCAACAATTTCCTGATCCCTCATTTTTTTGTCTAAATAGAAGCTGAGGACAGAGGCTTGAAGAACAAACAGAAGGGGTGAGAGTGGAAAACCCTGCCTGAGCCCTCTTGTGGCTTTGAAAAAGTTAGCAGCTCTGTTGTTTATTGAAGGAGCGATCTGAGGCTCCGAAATGTAAGCCCAAATCCAATTTAAAAAGTTCTCCCCAAATCCAAATTTGTGTAAGACTTTCAGCAGAAAACTGTGCTTGACTCTATCAAAAGCATTCGCTAAATCAAGCTTAACAACCATACATTTTTCCTTGGGACTCATACTTGAGTGGATTGCCTCTTGGACCATCATGTAGTTGTCCACTCTCTGTCTCCCTTGAATGAATCCTCCTTGGCTTTTCGGAATGAGTTTGGGGAGGATGAGCTTAAGTCTATTAGCAATAACTTTAGTAATCAGTTTATAACCGATGTTACATAACGATATCGAACGAAACTTGTTGAAAGTATTGGCTCCTTTCTCTTTGGGAATGAGAGCAAGAAAAGCAGTGTTCATGCTTCCTCCGATTTTCTGGCAAGCTTGGGACTTGATAACCATTTTGTATAGACCCTTTTCCATAATCTACTAGCAAGATTGGAGAAATCTGGCTGTAAAACAATCTGGTCCAAGGGCTTTGTCTAGGTCCATGTCAAAGAGGGCATCCTTGACTTCATTCTTAGTGACTTTAGATTCAAGAAGGTGATTCATTTCAATAGTAATCAAGGAGGGAACCACGTCAATCATATCAGAACTTCGGTCTAGATTTTTATCTTCACTATATAGGATTTTAAAATGAAGGGAGGTAGCTTTTTTGATGCTTGCATTGTCTTTATGAGTAATAGTGCCATCTTTAATTTCGGAAATTCCATTGGTGCATTTCCTAGCCTGAGCTTGTTTATGGAAGAAGGAAGAGTTCATGTCCCCTACTTTAAGCCAAAGACTGCGTGACTTAAGTCTCCAATACTATTCTTCTGTTAGACAAGCCTTGTGTAAGTTTTACTGTAGCTGGGCTTCTTTGTCTAGAAATTATTTGGTTATATCAGTTGTTTCAGCTTGGAGGTGGTGACTTTCCAGACTGCGTTGGAGAATTTTTCTTTCATTTGCTGGATTGGGTAGAGTTTTGACCCAGATTTAAAGCCATTTTCACTCTTCTGAGCTTCTCCTCCCAGACAAAAAATGGGGAGCCTTTTACTAGCTACCTCTAGATGTCCTTACCTAAATGCATGAAGTTTGATTCATTAGTCCAGAGCGGGCTGAATCTGAAGGGGATTGGACCAATGTCAAGCTGAAACACCAGTTCTGGCTTGATGGGTTTATGATTTGAAGTGATGCAAGTGAACTTACCTGAGATTGGCTTGATGTCGAGGAGGTCCCAGTCCTGAATAAGGTCCTCTGCCCATTCCCTTGTCCGATCTCGAGCAATGTTTCCTCCTCTCTTGTCTATTAAAAGGAGAGTAAGATTGAGATCTCCTGCTATGATGATATCCTCCAGATTGACTAGATTTGCTTGGGTTACTATGGAGTCCCAACATGACTTCTTTTCCACAGCGTTCACACGGATGTACATGTTGAAGTAGCTGATAATCTCTTTTGAGTCTAAGTGCAGCAATTTTGAGAGTAGCTACTGAGTATTGAGGGATTCAGAGATGAAAAATAATTTGCTAGCATTCCAAAGAGTGGCCAGCCTTCCAGAAGCCCCTCGAGCTGAGATAGCTTTCGCCTCACATTTTCTCCAAAGTTTCTTGCTTGCCTGAAGGAAGATGGAGTCTTCCAGTTTGGTCTCCTAGATGAGAAGTATGTTAGGAGTTTTTGTTCTTATTAAACTTCAGATGGCTTCTTCTTTGATTCTTCTCCCCATACCTCTATAGTTCCAGGAGACTATCTTCATCATTTATATTTCTGGTTGGCTCCCTTGGAGCCTTGGGGCTGGTTTCTCGCCAAATTTTCTTTTGATGCTAGGAGCTCCTCAAGAGTTGGCTGGCTACCTTGAAGCTTATCCTTGAAGGTTTCCTACTCTCTTTTTTCCCCGTCTATTTTGCGGCCTCTTGTGGATCTCCTTATCAAAGCTTGGGATTCTCCTATTTCCCCTTCTTCCTCTGAGCACTCTGATTCATGCTCCTCTTCCTCTGCTGCGATAATGTTTCCTTTGGAGCTCTCAGCCATTGCCAAATCTATTGTTGTTACACCACTTTCAGCCATTGCCTCTATTGCTGGAACACCACTTCCAGCTTGATCATCTCTATTTCTAGAACCTTCGGGAGCTTTAGAGGGAGGGGTTGATTTTTGTTTTTCTGGTTCCTGAGATTCCTCTATTTGCGAGATTAGAGGGGAAAATTTGTGAGATTAGAGGGAGGGGTTGATTTTTGTTTTTCTGGTTCTTGAGATTCCTCTATTCCAACTTTTGCAGATGGGACCAGCTTCCTACTTTGATTTTGATGATTTCCAGGAGACCTGCCTCTAGGTCTACTTCTACGCATATATGAGCGCAATCATATTGATCTTTTTTGTTTGCCCTATCTATGAACTTCCTAAGGGAATTTCTGATTTGTTTCAGCGAGTCCCAATTCCAGCAATAGACTAGAAGATTAGGAAGTCTGACCTAAATAGGGACCGCCGAAGCGACATCGATTGTAGGGTCAAAATCTGGGGTCCATCTGTTGAGGTACAAGCCCTAGGGCCCCATGAATTAGGGGCCATTCTGGAAGAACAAATCCTGTCCTCATTTGAGGTGAATTTGAAAAGGAAATACCCTCGACCTAAGAAGTAATAGGTGACACTACTCTTGATCAGAGGAGCCTAGTTCCTGTTTACTCAGGACTCAGTGGTCTTAGGCGAAGGCCATAGATCAGTGAACTAACCGGCAAGAACCTGTTCAACCAAGGAGAGGGCAACCTGAATCAAGGTCTTTGATGGCAGGGAGATTTCAGGAATGTCTTCTAGCCGCTTGACAAACTTGGCTGCTTCACTCTTCTTCTTTTGTGGCAAGCCGGCCAAGAGCTGAGAAAAATCTTTGGCAAAAGAGGGCAGGCCAGCCTAGGGTGAGCTTGGGGCCTCCATGAGAGCAAACCTGGCTTAAACTTCTCGCCCAGTAGAAGACGGGTGCTCTGAACAATAGAAGCTCAAAGGGGAATGTTGAGAAGGGGGTAGACGACCCAAAGCCTCATGCCGCAGAGTAGCAGGTGTTGGGTTGTGTTATATTCTTTCCATGACTAACCTATATTAGGTTGGGCGAACCTACCTATGGTTTTTCGGTCCATGGTATTGGATGCTTCGGCATGTAAAAATATGTATTGTAACATTGAAAGGAACATAATGAAAACTCAAGCTGGTAGTCTCGGTTTTGAGATCCAGTGGGAAATCTCTGTGTATATGTGTTTTATGTGTTATGCTCTCGTATTTTTATTTTTCCCGTGATTTAGAATTCGTATGTAGGTAATTTCTGTACGGGGTTAAAACCTACATCAAGATCCATAATAAGTGGATAAGAGCCATTATTTTAGTAACTAATTTGGGAAAATCAAAACTAAGACTACTTTTCTTTTATTTTCATTTTCCATTTTTTCTATTTTCTTTCTCTAGCCTAATCCATAATATTCGATGATAATGTTTCTAGAGTCTAACTAATTATTACAAAATTAAAATCATTACATGAGGAATCAAACTTCCTCAAAGAATAATAATATCTAATAAAGTTTATAAAATTTTGTTGATGCACTTGCATCAATAACACCTACAATGGATCTTATTCCTCAAACAACTAACCATGTACCTACTTTTTAGCTTCCAAGGTCACAACCTAGAAAATTATTTTGCTATGTTTATACAATGAGGCTCAATCATTTCAATCTTTTTTTGTCATCAAATTTTCCATTTAAATCTTTTTATGTGTTTATATCATCTACTATCTCATTCTTGAATGCTTTCTTTTCTAAATAAACCACTTCCCACTCATCGCAAATGCTCAAATGTTTAGTCAAAAAAAAATTAACTTATCTTCTTGGATGCTCTGTCAATTTCTATTTTCTACCACTCCACTACTAATAATCATAACTATGCTTCTTATAGATTTCAATAAATATATTTTACATTACATGAATAAAAAAATTGAATTGAACTCTTTATGACTCACTAATTGTTAATAAAACTGAAGAAAAATGCTCACCTGTGTCAGGCTTAACTTTAGATTATCAACTAGGAAGCAACTGATGTTGGCTAAGCATCGAATTCCAAATTTTACCGAATGAATCAATGCATTCAATTTTCTATGAGTAACACAAAATAAAACATAATTTTTTTATTTCATGTTTAAAATAGATTCAACTCGATTATAAACTATCCTTCATGTAACAATCATAAAAATCAAAATATATTACTTTATACTTCAAACTCTAGTTGCTCATTGATTTCTTATTGAATGCAAACTATCTCATGAATCTAATTAATTCTCCATAGGCTATGTTGAAAATTTGATATAAATTCTTAGATATTTGATGAATATACCTTCTTGGGTGATTATTTTGAGTCCTTAATTGACTAGTCATGCAAGTCAACCTAGTCCAACAATTTGACCAACATTCGAGTAAAAATCAACTTGGCCTACCCATTTATTAGTCTTTTAACAATGTAGTCTAAATAATCAACGTTTTTGCTCATAAAAGAATGGTTTTTCAAAATTTTGGGTGCTCCATGGGTTATTTAAGGTGCCAAATCCATTTCCATCATTAAAAAAATGATTCAAACACTTATTGTTTCATATTTTTTGTAAAAATAAAAAATAAAAAATCGCCGGATTCCTTTGGGAAAAATTGTCACATTCTTAAACAAGTCCTTTTTTAACTCTTCTTTCTCAATAATTTATTCTATTATCAACTTATAACATTATTCCACATATCAGCCCAATTATTTTATCACTAAATTATAATTTTCTTCCACATATCATCTTCATGCTTCTCTATTTAGCCAATACAATGTTTTTTTTTCCAAGGCTCACTTACCTCCTCCACTTGGCTAGAAACATATGCAGTAACCACATCAGTAGTATAATGTGGATTTATTGGCTCATATATGAGACAAAATTCCCTAATAATCGAGTATTATGATCAATGTTTGTCATTTGGTACAAATCTACTATAATATATTCAAGTTTTCTTGTTTACTTTCAATCATTTCATTTCCCATCAATAAAGAACATGCCATATTTAGATCAATATCCCTTCGAGAGAAGGTATGTGTATTATCAATATCATTGACCAGGCAAATGTCAATGCATGATTCAACCGACAACCAAACCATAATCCACTTTAATTGAAGAGCAGGTTGATGTATTGAGTAGTGAGTAAGTGAAAAGGCAATGTACAGTCAATTCTATGAGTCAATAAGGGTGATTCAACCAAAAATTTGTGAGAATTTGAACAACCATTTGAAATCTCAATATTGATTGACTAGCAATCGATATTCATTCAAGTTGGCCATTCCAGCTTTTGTTCCACTTAAAGTCCATTCAATTGTTACTCTAGTCAATGCATGTTTTGAAGACCATGTTCCACTCATATAAAGACTCTCATAAATGGAATTGCATCAATACCTTCTATAATACATGTGAGTAAATACTCCAAAGGGTCACAAGCACAATGTTATCCCATAGAAATGTATGAAACATCTGCTAGACCAGTTCCAACAACACATGCAACATGCTCTTGCCCATATGGACCTATTATTTTGACAATCCTTGTAGAAAGGCTCAACATTCCATAATTGTCATGTTAGTCACCAAGTTACTAGATAACTCGAGGTTTAAAAACTTCATCTAAAATTAAAGCTTCCAAGTCTTCATGAGACAATTATTTCTTTTGTTTTGCAATAGCTTCGAACTGCTAAAATGCATCATTCAATGCCTTTCCATTCAACTCATAACCAAGATATAATAACCATGTCATAAAAATATCATGTATGCTAAGCTTTCCAAGGATAATTCTAGATTCATTCACTCATTTTAAGCCAATGTCTCCAAGAATCATGAGCAATTGTTTAAACTATACCACTCATAAATATTCATTCAAGTATACTTAATTGTTAGTCTTCACTTGGGTCTTATCAAAATGTAATTTAAATTATAGGATGTAATTTGAGAGATGATAGTGGGTTTCCCACGAACCAATTTTTTATCATTGATGAATGAAGTGGAGATAAATGGTGTGGCCTACTCATTGCTAAGAGTATGTCTCAACTATGCTATGATACATTGCTACTCAAACCATGGTCCTAAAAAAATCATTTAATACTATGTCAACTAAAAATGTCTACTTATGGAGAAATTAATTTCCAACTTCAATCCACCATTAGTCAACTATCATGGAATTGATGGAGTAGTTGACATAGGCTCTAATATATGAATATTATGTCCAACATTGCCTATAATGTGGTGATGAATTCCACACACAGGTTGTTAGTGTTGATCATTCTCATCCTATGCATTTATTTACAATATGTTGTCCCATTTGGCTTTTTTATTTACTTGCTTCCAACCTAAATGTCCAAATAGCCATAACAAGCAATTTATTTTAATCAACAATTCATTCTAGTTCAAATCTCTAAACTTCATTGCACCATGTCCATGACAATATAAATGTCACATTACTAATAGGTCACATTACTCCATTTAATGTAAAATGAAAGGGTGGCTAACTCGAGTCACTTCGCAATGTATTATCATGTTATCTAACCATTGTCAAGAAATATTTTCCATCTTGATCAATGTTTATGTATGACTCACCCAACATGTCTATCTTTGACATGAAAATAAAAAATTCCCTAGTTAATTCACAAGAAAATATCTCAATTTTCATTGTTAAAGATACAAGAACACAAATTGTGTGTCATATGTTTTGGATTTGCAAATTTCTATGAGAAAACATTTCATCGCCTTTTTTTATGGGGATCATATTCACAACATGATATTTTCTTTACAATATCCATGAAGACAATATATTCTCATTTTTCATAACAAAAATAGTTTTTGTTGTGTAGGTGAATAACATCTCCAAAGAACTAGACTTTTATCACACAATATCCACACTTGTCTTGAGCATCTTCAATATAAGCAACATCTTTCAAAAAGGAAACTTCCATCCTGGAAATTTACTATATCTTCCATGTACATTTGATCTCATCAACTCATTTAGATTTGAACTACCTCAATTCATTATTGTTAAATTTATGAAATCAATACCAAATACAACTACATTGAAGTGTTGAAAGCATGGATTCAACACGCATTCAAGGACTCAAAGACTACATTTTAGTGAGAACACAAGAAGACACACATACTCACAAAGAAGAGATATATTTTAGAAGCTTAAAGAACCAAGTCCTCATTCATCATCATGAGTATTTACACACATGAGAGATTGTTGGTTTTTTGTACCTGCTTCCAATTAATCATTCTTTAGTATCTTTTATGGTTTTACCATTTACATTTACATTTATCAATACCTTCAAATTGATATATTTGCTTCAAATTTAATGTATAATGAGTGATGACATCACATGAGCAAAAGCGGCCTCTCAAAAATGTTTTACATGTTTAATTGTGGGTTGAGTAAGACACCTAATTAGCATGGTCACACTCATGATTTTGTTGTTTCTAGTACATATAGTGCATAAAATATGACATGATATTATGAAATTCCTTTCATTACAAACCTCACAAGAAATAATGGACCCTATTATTGAGCTAACTCAAACTCAAGTTGGGACTGCTTAAGCTCACCAGGGACACTTCTTCCAACTATAGACTAGATATGTCTGAAGTAGTTACTCCACAAGATAGGGTCCCCCTAATCTTGGGATTTTTGAGGGAAAAAACCCACCTATTAAGGGGGATTTTTCCATGTTTATTTTGTATAAAGCAAGGATTCAAAAATAAGAATTTTAGTTAATTTTTTACTACACATTTTCTTATAGTGTCAATACACTTTTAGTTAAGTCATACCTCTTGGATTATGTCCAAATAAATCCAAGAAACCTTATGTATCATGTCTTGCTTTTGTATCTCTCTTTTTATTTTTAACATTTATTCATAAATTGTTGTTATAGAAATTCCCATATCACTATTATTTACCTTCCTATAGAAAGATTGATTTCATGATATAATCACTTTTCTAAGTACATATTTAATTACATGACTTCTGATAAGTTAAATAAACTAGGTACATGAGTACATGAATACATTTCATTCTTTCCATAACTCTCTTTAACCATTTGTGCATGTTTCTTGTAACATCATAGAGTTTCACATAGATTTTCAATTGTTCCTATAGAATAACACATAATTTTGTCTTTCAACATATTCTTCACTCAATAATGCACACCTTGTCCAAAATTAATCGATGCACTAGGATATGATGTTCAACAAAAGGGGAATTATGAGTTAGATATCCTTATTTCAATTTAATGTTGATCATGTGTGTGTTTTGAATATGATTTCTATGAATTGATTTTTAGAACATAGTTATTTACCTTCCTGTAGAAAGATTGATTTCATAGTACATATTTGATTTACATGACTTGTGGTGGTACATAAGTCACTTTTCTAAGTACATATTTGATTTACATGACTTGTGGTAGTTTAAATGAAGTAGGTGCATGGGTATGAAGACATTGTATTATTTCCATGTCTCTCATTATCTCTTTGTGCATGTTTCTTGTAGCATCGTAGAGTTTCATGAAAATTTGCAACTATTCCTATATAATAACACATAATTTTTTCTTTCAACATATTCTTCACTCAACAATGCACATATTGTCCAAAATTAATGGCACTAGGTAATTATGATCAACAAAAGGGGAATTATGATTTAGATAGCCTTCTTTCAATTTATTGTTAATGATGAGTGTGCGTGTTTTTAATTCTTCTTTCTATGAATTGATTAAATAGTAGCATTTCCTTTTTGTGATTGTTTTTTTTCTTCAAGTTGATTAAGCTACAATTAGTAATTAAGGTTTATTTCAAGCCTTGGTTGGATTTTATTGCAATTAAGGATAGATATGTTTCATATCTTAAGTAGGTAGAAACCATGAATTTCTAGTAAACTCTCCTTTAACTAAACTATGAGAGTGAGACTTAGGTACTACTTGCCCCACCCTTGGCTAGAGTCATTAACAAAGATAGTTGAACATTAAGGAAAAGGAGTGTGGCTTGCACATATAGTGCATAGAACCTTTAAAGTGTATGTGAAGCCTAGGTTAACGATTAAATTTTGCAATTGTAAGGGCCCATCATTCTTGTTGCAAATAATCCTACCACTTTTTGGTGTTGTTTCCAATGAGGCACTAAAATAATCTAGGTGGATTCCCACAACTAATCCAAATGATAGTGAAAATGTCTACATGTTAAAGATAAAATGAAGACATTTCCAATGAAATTTGAATAGGCTCAAATAGACATTATATGCAAAAGCTATGACCTTGGGAATTTGAAGGCAAAAAAAGGGTGGCATTGACATATGGCACACTCCAAACTGACATGTTTCATGTTGACAAATGAAATGTGGCATGATGATAGGCTAACACATGGCATGATGACTGAGTTGACATATGGAAAAATTGGAAGGTTTTTAAATGACACCTCATGTGTGGAGATTGGAATTTTCAAGGGATTTGAAAATATAATATTTTATTATCCAACCCTTTAAATCTTCTAGAAGTGTGTGCTTCATACAGATAAAAAAACTCAAACTTGTCTCACTTTGTACATTGTTTTTCCACCTATGTATTATGTGTTTAACCATAATATTTTTTATGATATTAAAATCCCATATTATATGATATGTATAAAGGCACGAGGAGATATTATGGGATTTGAACCATGATCTCCTCCACAGAAATTCCAACAACTTACCACTAGACAATATCCCATTACATCACCATATATTGGTGCAGATTGCTTTTGAAGAGGACATATTAGTGCTTTTTATGTATAATAAAGGCCATAAAGCCATTTTATTTATAGGAAGAGACTCGATAGAGTGTTCCCAGAAGAGTCTTAAAGACATTTTTATTTCAAGTTGCAGATACTTTTGATGTAAGAATGCATTTTTATGTATTTTTTCATATTTTTAATGGATTAGATGCTTATTTGAATTAGACCTGGAGACATAGCCTAGGAGGGGTAAAATCCATTAACAACTTGTTGTTATTTGTCTTTTTTATTGTTGTTTATTTTGTAATTACTTCTTTTAAATTCTCATTAAACTTTAATAAGTCCATTTAATTAATAAAGTTGCATATAAAGAAATTTTAAATATTTAGTTCTGGATCAAGCATTGGTATCAAAACAATTTTGATGAAGGATTTTCAAAGTATTGAGAGCTAACTAGGTCTAAGATCTAGTGTGGGGAAGGATTGCTTGAAGAGTTTTAATATCGAGATCAATATGATAAAAACATTTCCATGACAATCAATGGAATGTGAAGGGGAAGAAAGGGAATTTCAACTAGCGTTTCATGACATGAAAGCCATAGTGGAAGAGATGTACAAAGAACAAAGAAAAATGGAAAAGTACCAATTGAAGTTAAATATGAAGGATCCAATGGTAAAAATCCTCAAATTCCTCCTCCTCCTCCATCTTCATCTAAAAAAGAACAACAAATAAGGTTGATTATGAATTACCTTTGTTAAAATGAAATGTGAAATTTGATTTGTTGATGCATAATGGTGAAATTGATGTAGATAGGTTAGAAAATTGGATAAAGCAGATTGAAGTCTATTATAGGGTTTAAATAACTACGGAAAAAGGAGGCAAGGTTCAACTAGCCACTCTTTAACTTGGAGGCACAACATTGATATGGTGGGAGAGTAAGATTCAAGAAGAACTTCATATCTATGAAAGGTAAAATGACATATTCTTGGTATGAATTTACATATGCATTAAAGAAGGAATTGTATCCATATGGATATATGCAACAAGTATTAATGAATTGATGAAATGTGAGATAAGGTAGAGGAAAAAACATGCAAGACTATAATTAAGAGTTCCAAAAGAGGAAATTAACATTGCGAATTCCTCTTTATACATGAAAGTATTTTGATATTGATGGGTTGCATAGTTATTTGAGACATACAATTATTATGTTTAACCCCGCTAATATTGATGAAGTTTGTGTCCAACCTAGTCACATTAAATCAGGGGGAAAGAGTGTCAATGAGAACTACTAAAAAAAACCAGTTTAGCTAATTATAGGAAATAACAAAGGAAAGGGTAAGGCCAAAAAAACAACTACAATCAAGAAAGAATGTGATAAGCCTACATGTTCACATTGGGGAAATGAAAGAAATGATGATGCTAGGTGTTGGAAACTTCATCTAGAATTTAATCCAAAGTTGTTAAAAACCAATAATTGTAATAATAAGGTTACTGCTACAACTTGATTAAATATTGGATTAGATTCAAGTGATGAAACCAAGATGTCTGCCATGGGGATACAAGGTATATCTTCTATTGATAGTTGTAGATTTAGTATGAATTCTTAAAAATATGAAACTATGAATTATTAAAATAAATGAAGTGAGCTATTTCATATTAGAGTCATCTCAAAACATACAAAGATTAATACACTCTTAGATAGTGGTTCACAAGCTAATGTTATTTCTAAAAGTTTTTAAAACATTACAACTTGATACTAATCCTCATCTAAAAACATATCCTTTAGGATGGGTATAAGAAAATGCTAAATTATAGGTATCTAAACAATGCAAACTTAGATTGCAATCACACCCCATTTTTACTAATGAGGTAGATTTAGATGTCCTACTAGATATTTGTGGGATTTTTTTTAGGAAGTCCATATTTGTATGGCAAGAAAGTTATCTTCTATAGAGAGAATAACAAATATCATCTTATAAAATAGGGGATTGAGTCTATTGTGAGAGGTCATCGACACTAGTACAAAATGGCTAATTAGTTACTAAAACAACGACTAAAATTTTCATATAAATGACCATTTCTCAGTCATTGACGAGTAATAGCTAATTTACAGTATCTTATAATGCGACCAACTTTTAGATGCTTTTAGCTTATTCATTAATTAGTTGCCTCAATTTTATTGTCTAGTAATATATTTAGTTATAAATTTGGTCATTAATTTAGTCATTGATTTAGTCATTAATTGCCACAATTAATGACCAATATACAACAAAATATATTACTATATGATCATATGAGAAAACCAATTAATGACCAAAGAAATATGACCAAAATTTTGGTAATGTTATAAGACACTGTAAATTAGCTACTAATAGTCATATATATGCAAATTTTAATCATTGTTTGAAACCAATTAATGACCAAAGAAATATGACTAAATTTTTGTCGTGTTATAAGATATTGTAAATTAGCTACTAATAGTTTCTATAGATGAAAAATTTTGTTGTCATTTGTAATGAAAAATTAATCATTTTTAGTAGTCATCTATATTTTTTTGGTACTTTCATATTCATTACATAAATGAATAATTTAGTATTTTATATTCATTTCATTTATTTTCATTAATAATCATTATAAACGACTAATTTAGTTGTATATTCATTTTATTTATGTTCATCATTAATCAATATAAACTACTAATTTAATGGTTTTAGATTGATTGTATGTGTTCATTATTAATCAACATAAATTAATTAGTATGATTTTGTGACTAAATTTAAAAAAAAATGTCATACAATGTGCACTAATTCATCTAATATGAAAATTCAAAATTACATATGTTAATTAAAATACTAAACAATATCAAGTGCAACTATAAATAATTTAACCACATAAATTATATTATATGAAATGTCAAGTATTACAATATGAGTTTCCAACTTAACATCATTTGGACTACAATTTACACATGAAATTTTGTTTCATCACTACAAAACATTATCATTGTGTTGCCAATTCTTTGCAGGTGAATTACCAACTATGAAGAATTGACCATTAGTCTCTATGTGTGTGTCTTATGCAGGATATTGGCTTTAAGGGTATCATTAGACTGATTCTCTTCTCTCTCTTTTTGCATTTGTCACTCCAGTGTTAGTGTTCTCCTATTTCTTCAAATCCTGATGCTTTCTTACCATCAATATTGAGTTCCTTTTCTGGAAACAAAAGAAGATACAATGCAGAGTGTAAGACATGAAAGACGATGAACGCTAGAATATAAATGAAAGTAGGCTATAAAGGATTTATATTACATATACCTCAACATCAACAATGTCAAAGCCATTCTTCCCCATAAAAGCAAGAAACTCGATCAAGTTTTCTTCAGTTGAGCGATATTGGCCACTATGTGGCGAGATGATCTGTATAAACAAATAAATGTCACCATAGAAAATAACACCTTAGTAACTTAGTATTCAACCTTCAAGGAAAGCTTAGGCAAAATCATGCCAACTAACTTACATGCTAAAAAGCTCAAGTTGTAAATAACTCGTGAACACAAATAATCTGAGGTGTGATGTCTAATCCTTGTCATTTTTTTCGCAACAACAGTTTGTTCTCTAATGCATGAACTTGGTCAAGTATATAAAAAAACATGTGCTCAAATCTCATATTAATGTCAAGCTCATCCCTCCACAATGTTTTTCGCATGCTGAACCTCTCAACATCATGAGGGATGTTTTTGATCTCTTGTTGGAATTCACGTATGATGGTGAAGGTGAAGTGGCCTGGCCTATGTACTTACAAGACTTCTATGGATTTCTTGATGGCATAGATGACTTCTCTAATGAAGAGGCCAACATGTTGCTTGCACACACACTTCGAAAATCCCCACAACGATGGTGATTCAATCTACCACCCGACAACGTTCACTCACTTGAGCAGTTTTGTTATCTCATTGAATCTACTTCCCATCATTTTGATCTAGAACCTCTTTACAAAAAACTATTAAAACAATAGAATACTCCACAAAAATTGCCTATGGATTTTTGGGACTGCTTCTGTGTATTGTAGTTTGAAGGTCCGAAAAGTCAGATGAAATTCTACTATCTCATGGACAGATTTGAATATTGCCTTACCAAATTTGTCAATCCGAAGAAGAATTTGAAGTTCAAACCCCGCTCAACATACTTTGGTGATGGAGTTGCGCAATCAAAGATGGACATTGTCACTGTTAAGAGCCACTATCCACCTTCCTCTCATCAAATGGCTCCACCACCGCAGAGTGATGTGGGAGAATATGCACACACGTCCATTCAACTGTCACATCCTCCCATCATCACTTCTCTCAACTTTTGCGTAGACTTCGTTGTGAATCCCATGGGTTGTCACATGCAAGTCTTACCTAAACCTCCATCTTCATGTTCTATTGATCCTTCAGATTGCACTGTCTTGTGTTCTTCCATTCCGGCCTCTACACTTATTGTGAATGAGGATTAAGCTATCGACGGAGTTGGTATCGTACAACCAACCTGCACGACCATTTATGAAGAGTATGACTGGGGGCCTGAACATCAACCCATTGCAAAGGATGATTCCCTTCTGTACATGCCTCCTTTGTTTTTCCCTGATATCTTTGGTGATTCTGCCATCCCTTATTTCACTTGTGTATCTTCGTCTACAGATGCACCCATTTTTGATCATTCACAAAACACAGTGGATGTGAGTCCATCATTCGACAACGGAGAGGACAAATCATTCTTTAAAAATCCACTTGATTTTTCATCTACCTTTTCCTGAAATGCAGAGGGTGAATTTTTCCACTTCTCATCTACCCCTCTGTTTGATTCATCAAATCATGAGGATGCCAATGAAATAATTGGTTTTATTAGTCGTAGTTGTCATGATCTATTTACCTCTGTATTTGATCATAATAATGATTCTATCACTGTTGGTTTTTCAAAGCCACATGTTTATGATGATCTATCTATCAATGAAATTGAAACCCTGTAGACTGTCAAGGCACTTCAAACCGAGGTGATGGTTATGTCAGGCCCTCGCTGTCCTGAGGTTGGTTTCACTTCCGATTAGGAAATTGATAAAACACCCAAGGCTCCTCATCACTCATCTATATGCATTGAAGATCGATCTCAGACACATATTATGCTTCCTCCACTCGAATTACACAATCCCATCGCTCGTGCATTAGAGGAATCTTACACAACAATCACACGTGCACGATGCAAGTTGTCTTTGTTTCTTTTGTTTTCTTGCATATCACAATCAAGACTATGCGTATGCTTAACATCTGCACGTAGTGTCAAACAACACCATGGTAAGTCCATGGATTGCATGTCACGTGCTCGCACTCACTTATGTTTTGCAGACGCATTTAAACACGGAGTGTGTTTGTCTTCATTGTTATATCTTTCATGTTTGTTAGTTCACATAACTATGTTGTTCGCAAACCATGCCTTCACCAACATGGCTCGACCAATGCGCCGGTGGCTGCATTGGAAGTATCACTTCACGTGACTATACCCATGCACTGTTAGCTTAGGAGTAGGAGTAGTGTTTGCTTTTGGTTTCTTTCCTTGCATGCATGTTTTCTTATTACTTTGTTTCTTTACTTTCTTGCTTGTTTGTTTTCTTACTTCCTTTGCTTATGCATTTACTTCTACTTTTGCTTTGTTTTTTTGTTTGTTTGCTTGTTTACGTCCATAGGTTAGTTTCGCATGAGATCATGTGCAACTTTTGAAACAAGCTAGGTAAAGTACAAGAGGACTTGTGATATTATCAATACTTGGTTATCTCTCATCCTACCTCTGTATGAAGAACTTGTTGTCTTCATTATGTGATACATCAATGGAAAATATGTCTTGTTTGCAGTGAATCTTGGTGAAAACACAACGCTTGCTCGCTAACTAGTATCACCTAATCTAGTCGGTTGTTTTTGGGTTAATCCTTGTTAGCTCAGTCAAGTAGAGTAAGGTAAGGGGGAAAACCTTAAAAAGCACGTCAGAGGTATATAAGAACTTATTTTCTTAAGGAACATCCTCTTCTGCTCTCAATAAGTCAAGATCCCTCTTCCGCCTTTGAAATGAATTAGTGTTATGCACAGTTACGAAAAATGAAAATGTGAAAAAGAAAATCAAAAAATGAAAATGAATAAGGCGAAAGAAGAGAAAGGCTTCCTATGTAGAGGGGTGATGCAAGTAACTCCACCAGGGTACTGACCAGGCTCACTAGTAGCGGACCAATGCTTGTGTTCCTGAGTGACTTTGTCGTGGTACTATCCAGTCCTGCTGGCAACGGAGCAACACTAGAGATGAAACTAAAAATCTGACGACCATAAGTCTTGTGCACCAATATAACCCTCATCCAAATTGAAACAACTGTGTTGGCTTGGCTTGGAATGTGTGCCGACCAACCAAGATCTTGGAAGATGCTACATCTTACAATCAAGCAAGTGTGGAAGCCAAGACCAACAGAGAACTGAACAATACTTCCGGAGATGTTAGACTTTCTTTTCATGAACAAGGTCCATTTAGAGAGTTGAAGTTCTACCAGTGTGTCACCAAGTGTTGTGGTGGCTACAACCACCCTCCAAAATTTTTTCCTTAGCTTTGTTTTGGAGCCCCCCTACAATCTAGATTTTCAGTGGCTTGCCAGCCTCTGCATGTCAGTTTGCTTCACTCCCTTCACATGTTTCCTTTTTAGACTTAGACTATTTGCTAGCTGAGTAGGTCCCCTAGAAAATTGCGTAATTCTAGAGGGGAACTAGCCTTCCCTCTAGAAATTCTGTAAATTTGTTGGGAAGCCTGTTGGGATCCAAAATTGTGCAGAACAGTCAAACAAGATTCCCACAAAAAACTGTGAATTATGGCCTGGCACTGGGCCTTAGCCCAAAAATTGCACAATTCTAGGAGACAGTCACCTGCTGACCCGAGAAATTGTACAATCCCTTAGGGATAACCAGCCCATCTCAGCCTAGAAACTACGCAAATCCATCCCCCAGGCTTGCAGGTTGTTGCATGTGCCTTCAGGTTGGCTAGTTCTCTCCGGGACCCAGCAAACCTGAGTTGCATGCATGGGATGCTTTTCGTGAAAAAAGAAAAAAGAAACATGAAAAAAGAATCCCTAGATTTTAGGAATCCATTTTTAGCAGCTGGAGGTTACATGCAAAGATAGTTTTAAAAACTTCCCTCCAAGTGTTGCCTTTTCCTAGATTTGTGGCATGCACGTCATAAGCCCCAAAATTATTTATTTGACGCTATAGAGCTCATTCTTCACATCGATCTTGGAGCTCTCACATCCCACATCGCATCTAGGAGTCTTCGGCATGTTTAACTCATCTTTTTCCAAGTAAGTCCGTTTTACATGTCTTTTGGAGCATTTATGTCACTTTTTGTGTTTGGGCTTGTGTGAGTGTTGTTTGCTTGATTTCTATGAATGTTTGTTATTGTTTGCATGCATTTTAGCCTATATAAGCACCATTTTAGTTTTTATTTGCATCTCGCTGTTGTCACATGCATGACATTGTTTTTGCACTGATAGTTGCTAATGCAGCGACCCGTTTCACACACATGCATATTTTCCTGTTTTTTGAATCTTGCATTTGTTTGCAGGCATGATCATTCACTCTTGCTTATGCTTAGTTTCTCCATGCATTCGAAGCTTCACATGTTTTCAGTCGCCCGTCGGTGGGTCTAAGAAACCTTGGCCTAGGCCTTGCCTTGCTTGCACAACATTGCACATTTTTGAGAGGGAAGGCTCTGCCTTCCTCCCAAAAAATGCACAAAATTGGCCAAACACTGTCCTATATGATTTCTCTATGCAATTATGAGAGGCAGTACTCTGCTGGCCTAGAAAATTGCGTAATGCAGTCCTTGGGCCTACATGCCTTAATGACTAAAATTGTGCATTGCGCAATCTCAACCCCTAGCAGGTAATTCTGGATTGTGCATTATGCAATTCCAGTAATAAACTAGCCTCCAGATAGTCTAGAATGTGTTTTGTGCAGTTCTGGCAGTCAATCTCACAACCCCCTAGTGAAAATTACGCAATCCTTGTCGTCAGTCTCTCGGGTATGTTGTAGGTCAGCCCTCAAGTTTGCTTTGGTTTTCAATTGATATATTTCTTGCCATGAATGTCACCATGTCTCTAGCTATAGCAAGTGTTCGTTCGTCTCTCAGTAGTTTAGGTTCAATGGCCTCCAATAGAGCAGGGTCAAAGGACACCAATGGAAGCACAACTAGAGATGTAGTTGAGCAAGTGTCTATGAATTTTCCGATTTACGAAGACAACAAGCTGCTCTTAGACAAAGACATCAAGTTAAAATGGTAGGATATCAATGATACGTTATCAGGCATATTTGGGGAAGATATTGAAGACCACAGGGTCTATGTGAATATTCATAAGTTTGGCTTGTACTGGATTGCATGCAGGTATCTCGCATTTCCATGCAAGGACATGATACATTGGATTGTCTCACACACTGATCCTAAGACGATGGTGTTAAGTAGTGTCAGCAAGACAGATATTGCTACCTTTAGGGCATAGGACTATCAATACATGTACCACTTACCACAATCGGTGATCATAATGGAAACACCCTTTAGTAGACCCAAGAACAATGCAAACTCATGTGATATCTTAAAGCGTTGGGTGAAAGAGCCAACCAAGTTCAGGATGACACCCAACCAAGTTTACAAGACAAAGATATTATAGAAGGCATATAAGTACTTGGTCATCTTTGCATGTCGCTTACATGGAAAAGAGAGAATGGAGACCTTCCTGCAGAGTTGGGTGATCGCGTTGGGCCAACTAGCCAATGAAGGAAAACCATGCAACTAGTCCGACATGTTGGCTCACAAGCTGAAGGAACAAGTGTCAAGATCCCAACAACCGCCCAAAGGTCAACAAATAGAGATATACATGTCCGTAAACATTCTGGATGCGATCTGTTCCCGTCAATAGTTCCCAGGCTTGAGTTGGGCATGGACATCAGCAGAGACCTCTATACACACTTATTATAGATTGTTTTCCGAATGCAGTTTCCGCGGAGTCATCACACAATTGTTGGACGATTTTGTCACCCTCGGTATACAAGATGATATTTGAGCAAGATCCACCTTGCATGTTGCTTGCAAAAATGGAGGTATTGATCGACATAGTAGATTGGTATGCCTCACCTCTTGGCACCTTCATATGGATGTATAATGCAAAGAAGCCTCCGCATGTTTTACCTAAGTTTTCCATGGACAAGCTCGTCATGCAAGAAGTGTCACACCACATCTTGATAGGACTGTCAGCTAGATTGCATCGGAAGAAGAAGGCACCCTGACCCACTCTTTCGTTGCGGATCGAGTTGTACGAGATACATAATTGTAAGCATGCTAATTCCGAGACATAAGAGTTCAAAACATTTACATTCGGCACTAGAAGCTTCAATCCATATGACCCACATTGCTTTGTAAAGGACCATTCTGTGAGAGTGAAATTTCCTTGGATCCACGGGGCATGTCATTGGGCTAAGGAAGACCCATGGAGATATTGTCATAGCTTCTCTAGGTTTAATGAACCAATCAGCATAGCTGTGGAATGGTTAGCAAAGTAGCACGAAGCAAAATCTAAGAGAGAACCATCATCAACAGCAGCAAGGGGTAACATACCTGCGCGTGACAAAGGCAAGAGAAAGGTTGTTGATAACGCGGAGGTAGAACAAAGATGCAAGTTGATGTAGCAATTATGACTGTAGATTAACCTAATAATGTAGTATAACTAAAGCAAAATAATTCAATCTACTAATAGATTTGAGCAAGACCAAGTAGAACACATATAACCAGAAGCAGAATCAATACACATGAAACACAAAAGAATACTATGGGGAATGCCTCAGCTAAAAAACCCCGCCATCTATATTATCATACAAGTGGAAATATCTCAGGATTACAAACAGCTTTAGCTCTTAGTACAATCCTCACAGATGCTCACAGGCAAAATAGACTTCTCATTAAGTCTTCCACACTGCCCTCCAAGCTCCTATTTCCTAGTGCAATTTTTCCTAGGTGATCCTACTGTTACCATGTGTAACATTGATCATTCACACTAATCTTACACCCTGTAAAACTACGCAAATATCAAGGAATGAATTCCTTCTGCATGCAAGAGTTTTCCTTATAGGAAAATTATTGCAACAAATAGTACACTGTCCCTGTCTTTAATCCCAATTTGGTCTTTCTCTGAATAAACATGCATGAGTTATTTATGAGAGAACCTTCAGTTATCCGGAGTACACTAGTTTGATGCATGCATGTATTAACTGACTGAACTCACAATTAGTTCCTCAAACTGTTTGGAACTAATTTAACTGTACATAACTCAATTAACTAAGGTAACTAATTACAACTCAATTATAACTCATCCTTATCTCCTTAATTAAGGGATAATATCCTTAATTTAAGGGATAACTATTGCATGACTTCATAAAGACTTCTAGCTTGAATTTCTCCAACTAATTAATCCAAGATGAATTAATTAATTATTTTTCAAGTAGCCAGTGAGAATAAATTCGAATTTTAATTCAAGGACAAATTAAAATTGGAATATTCTTGTTGCCACATTTCAACACTTCCTCTAACCAAGAAAGGGATTATCTTCCACCTAGATCCTATCTCTATGGAACTCGAATTTACACTTTGACAATGCCTTAGTCAAAATATTTACATATTTCTCCTCAATTGAAATACACTACAACAACATGATCCTCCTTACCACACAGTCTCTGAGATGATGATACCGAATGTCGATGTGTTTGGACCTATCATGAAATACTAGATTCTCAAAGATTTTGATACAACTCTGATTATCACAATAGATCATAGTTGGATCCATCCTCTGATCAAACAAACCAACAAAAATTTTCTGCATCCAGATGGCCTCGCATCTTGCTTGACTTGCAACCATGTATTTAGCCTCTACCATGCTGAGTGCAACTGACCTCTGTTTCCTACTGTACCAAGAAACTACCACTGACCCAAGGTTGAAAATTCCACCTGATGTGCTCTTCCAATTTGATGGACTCCCTGCCCAATCTGCATCAGTGAATCCCTGTAGCTTCATGCCCTTTGTCTGTCTGTACCATAATCCATACTGAGATGTGCCTCTGAGGTATCTCAAAACATGCTTTGCAACCTTCCAAAACATCTTGGTAGGTTGAACCATGGCTTGACTAAGCTAGTTCACCACATAGCACAAATATGGCCATGTGTTCACTAAGTACATCAGTGAACCCACAAGCTACCTATACACAGTAGCTTCTACTACTTCTCCTGAAGTAGCATCCTCCTTCCTCCAGTTATCTGCTAGAGGAGTCTACATGGGCTTGCACTTCTCCATGTGGAATCTCCTGAGTATCTCATTGGCATACTTGCCCTCAGACACAAACAACTCCCCATCCTTCTTCCATACTTCCACGCCAAGGAAGTAATACATGAGACCCATGTCTTTCATCTCGAATTCTCTTGCAAGGTCCTCCTTGCAAGACATGATCAATTGATCATCACCTGTCAATATGAGATTATCAACATAAGTACAATGATCAACTGCTTACCTTTCACCATGATGTGGTATAGGTTCACATCCACTTCACTCTTTCTGAAGCCCAACCCGATGAAGTAGTTGTCGATCCTCGTGTACCAAGCATGAGGTGCTTGCTTCAACTTGTACAAAGCTCTCTTGAGTTGGCACACATGCGACTCACGATCGAAGGTATCAAAACCTTCTGGCTACTCTATGTACACCTCTTCCTCAATCTTGCCATTGAGGAATGCAGTCTTCACATCCATCTGATGGATCTTCCAACCCATCTATGCTGATAGTGCCAACATCAATCTGATAGATGAGTACCTTGCTACAGGAGCAAAAGTCTCATCATAGTCGATCCCCTTGACCTGTGAGAAACCACGAGCAACAAATCTTACCTTATGTTTCTCCACACTACCATCAGCCGGTTTCTTTACCTTGTAAAGACAACAAGAAATCACAACTGACTTGTTCTCCAGTCTTGGAACCACATCCCAAACACTGAAGTCATACTCCTCCACCATAGCATCAACCAAAATCGGTTGCTACACTGCTTCCTCAAAGGAAAGTGGCTCAATCTCAACACATTCCCCAACAAGGGTCATTTATCTAGTGTACCTCTCAGGTGACCTCCTCTATCTGTGCAGAGAAGATGGTTCTCCCACATTCTCTCTTGCATTTGACAACAATTTGTCATCTTCTCTTGTGCTCTTTCATCTGTCTCTAGGAGACTCTACTTGAGTGGATGTCTCCAATCTTGGAACCTCTTCATGCAGCTGATCTGCGTCAGTCTGAGGCTCCTCCTCCTTAGGAACCAAAAGTTCCTCCACAGCCTCTAGTTGGAGCTCCCTCTCAAGGGAAACTCACATGGCCTTCTGCTCATCAAAATTGAGATCTCTGCGAACCAATGTCCTCCGACTAGTAGGCAAGTACACTCGATAGTTTTGGGGTGTATCAGTGTACCCCACAAGTATCCCCAACTCATATTTCGGCTCAAGCTTCTTCCGTACATCCTTTGTCACAAGGCAATTGATGAGCCAAAGATCTTGAAGTGACCCACATCTGGTCTGTTACCAGATAAGGCTTCCTTCTGTGTTTCCATCCCAAGTATGCGATGCGGGCTTCTATTATGCAAATAGATTGCTATGTTGCATGCCTTAGCCCACAAATGAAGTGGTAGGCCTTAGTCATGCAGCATCCCCCATGCTACCCCTACAATCGTTATGTTCTTCCTCTTGGCCATCCCATTCTGTTGTGGGTTATGAGGTGCAATCAACTCTTGTTTAATTCCTTACGTTGCACAGAAGTCCTTAAACTCTTGAGAGACATATTCTCCATTGTTGTTGCTTCTCAAGGCCTTGATCTTCTTCCCTAATTGTTTCTCAACCAAAGCTTTGAACTCACAAAACTTTGAGAAGGTTTGATCCTTCTTCTGCATTAAATAAATCCAGCATTTATGAGAATAATCATCAATGAAAATCACATAATACGTTTGCTTCGCTGTGGATGTTGTCGAGAATGGTCCACACAAATTAGTATGAACTCACTCTAAGGTCACTTCTGCTCGACTATCTCGATCATGAAAGGAAGACTTGGTGTACTTTCCCAAGGTACAACCTTTGCATGTGTCAACTTACTCAAGCTTACCTTCGGGATGTCCTGTAGATATCTGTTGCATTATCTTCAAGGCCCCATGACACAAATGGCCCAACCACCTGTGCCATAACTCACCAATGTCTTAGCTTTGCACCAATTCTGCTTTCAAACTCAATGTAGCACAGTCATCTACCTTTAGTTTATAGATATTCTTCACTTGAATCCCATCGTCTTGGTCTAACCCATGGCTATGTGTCTTAGGAATGCCTTTCCTTTATTGAAGACAACATAGTAGCCTTTGTCCTCCAACATCATGACCGATACCATGTTCTTCTTCAGTCCACGCACATACTTCACATCTGTCAAGGTGACAGGAGCTCCATGATCCCTCTAAAAAGAAACTGTGCCCACTCCTGAAACACTGTACTTTCTGTCATCACCCATCTCTATGCGCATCTTGAGGTCTTTCACCTCCAAGGTACTGAATAAACTTTTATCGCCAGTCATGTGGAATGAGGCTCCACTGTCAAGATACCAAACACAACCCACTATCGATGAAACCATACATGCAATGAGGGTAAAGTTAATTTCAAACTAGGAGGCTAATGCCTCGCCTTCCAGTCCTTTTGTGGATCCCTTCTTGGACTTCTTCGATGGGAAATTAGTTGCATAATGTCCCATCTCATGACAATTAAAGCATCTAACTTTAGATTTGTCACCCTTCTTCCCTCCATGAGAAGAATTTGATTTGGAATGGGAAGCCTTCCCTTTCCCTCTCCTTACCTTACTCGTTAAGGCCAGATTTTCTTCATCATCATTCTTTGATGAAGAACCATCTCGAATGCTCCTCCTAATCCCCTCCTGCATGAGATCTGACCACAGTCGTTCCCAATCTAGCAATTTCTCTCTTCCATTCACAGAGTCTTGGTAGCTATTCTAGCTCTTTGGAAGACCGAGGAGAGCAAGGCTCACCATATCGTCATTGGCAGTAGTTATTCCCACACTACCAAGCTCATCTCTATAGGTGGTGAGCTTGTTCAGATATGTAGAAATAGTATTACCCTTCTCCATCTTGATTTTCCAAAGCTTATCCTTGAGTGCTAGTTTCCTTTGGTCGCTGTTGTTCTGATAGAGGTCCTTCAATGCCTTCCACATGAAAAAGGAGTATCCTTCCCATGGAGACTCAATAAAATATGGTCTCGAACTCCCTCCATAAGAATCCGTCTCGCCTTCACCACACACTTCTTCCATTCAGCCAATTCTTGTGCATTAGCTGCAGTTGGCTTGGGAATTTCTTGATCAATGAAATCCTTCAAACCATTGTCTTCTAGTATAGCTTCCATTCTATATTTCAATGCTATGTAATTCGAGCTGCCTTCCAAGGCATACTCGAGTCTCAAGCCATAGAACGTCATTGACCAACCTGAAGTATGAGATGAATTCGATTTGTAATTGCAGTCTCAAACTTCAAACTTCGAATTCTCTTCTCCATATACTGTTCACAGCTCCGATAACCTTTGCTCCGATACCATGTATAAATTCTGACTGTAGATTAACCTAATAATGCAATATAACTAAAGCAAAATACTTCAATCTACTTCTACAATCAAACTTGTGGACGCTTAATAGATTTGAGCAAGATCAAGTAGAACACATATAACCAGAAGCAGAATCAATGCACATGAAACACATAAGAATACTCTGGGAAAGCCTCAGTTAAAAACCCTGCTATCTGTATTATCATAAAAGTGGAAATATCTCATGATTACACACAGCTTTAGCTCTCATAGCTAGCCAGCTCTCAGTACAATCCTCACAGATGCTCATAGGCAAAATATACTTCTCATTAAGTCCTCCACACTGCCCTCCAAGCTCCTATTTCCTAGCTCAGTTTTTCCTGGGTGATCCTACTATTACCATGTGTAACATTGATCACTCACACTGATCTTACACCCTGTAAAACTACGCAAATCTCAAGGAATGAATTCCGTCAACATGTAAGAGTTTTCCTTATAGGAGAATTCTTGCAACTGATAGCACATTGTCCCTGTCTTTAATCTCAACTGGGTCTTTCTCTGAATAGACATGCATGAGTTACTTATGGGAGAATCTTCAATTATCTGGAGTACGCCAGTTTGATGCATGCATGTATTAACTGATTGAACTCACAATTATTTCCTCAAATTTTTTGTAACTAATTTAACTGGACATAACTCAGTTAACTGAGCTAACTAATTACAACTCAATTACAACTCATCCTTATCTCCTTAATTAAGGGATAATCTCCTTAATTTAAGGGATAACTGTTGCATGACTTCACAAAGACTTCTATCTTGAATTTCTCCAACTGATTAATCCAAGATGAATTAATTAATTATTTTTCAAGCAGCTGGTGAGACAATTCGAATTTTAATTCAAGGACAAATTAAAATTGAATATTCTTGTTGCTATATTTCAACACTCCCTCTCAATAAGAAAGGGATTATCTGCCACCCTGATCCTATCTCTATGGAACTCAAATTTACACTTTGACAATGTCTTAGTCAAAATGTTTGCATCTTTCTCCTCGGTTGAATTATATTGCAACAACATGATCCTCCTCGCCACACAATCTCTGAGATGATGATACCAAATGTCAATGTGCTTGGACTTGTCATGAAATACTAGATTCTCAGAGAGTTTGATACAACTCTAATTATCACAATAGATCACAGTTGGATTCATCCTATGATCAAACAAAGCAACTAAAATTTTCCGCATCCAGATGGCCTCACATGCTACTTGACTTGCAGCCATGTATTTGACCTCTACCGTGCTGAGTGCAACTGACCTCTGTTTCCTGATATACCAAGAAATTGCCACTGACCCAAGGTTGAAAATTCCACTTGATGTGTTGTTCCGATTTGATGGACTCCCTGCCCAATCTGCATCAGTGAAGCCCTATAACTTCACTCCCTCTATCTGTTTGTACCATAATCCATACTGAGATGTGCCTCTGAGGTATCTTAAAACATACTTTTCTGCCTTCCAAAACATCTTGGTAGGTTGAACCATAGCTTGACTCAGCTGGTTCACCACATAGCAAAAATCTGGTCCTGTGTTCACTAAGTACATCAGTGAACCCACAAGCTGCCTGTACATAGTAGCTTCTACTTCTTCTGAAGTAGCATCCTCCTTCCTCTAGTTACCTGCTAGAGGAGTCTGCATGGGCTTGCACTTCTCCATGTGGAATCTCCTGAGTATCTCATTGGCATACTTTCCCTAAGACACAAACAACTCCCCATCCTTTTTCCGTACTTCAATGCCAATGAAGTAATGCATGAGACCCATGTCTTTCATCTCGAATGCCCTTGCAAGGTCCTCCTTGTAAGACATGATCAACTGATCATCACCTGTCAATATGAGATCATCAAGATAAAGTACAATGATCAACTGCTTACCTTTCACCATGATGTGGTACAGGTTCGCATCCACTTCACTCTTTGTGAAACCCAACCCGGTGAAGTAGTTGTCGATCCTGGTGTACCAAGCATGAGGTGATTGCTTCAGCCCGTACAAAGCTCTCTTGAGTTCGCACACATGCGACTCACAAACAAAGGTATCAAAACCTTCTGGATGCTCTATGTACACCTCTTCCTCAATCTTGCCATTGAGGAATGCAATCTTCACATCCATCTAATGGATCTTCCAACCCATCTGTGCTGATAGTGCCAACATTGATTTGATAGATGAGTACCTTTCTACAGGAGCAAAAGTTTCATCATAGTCGATCCCCTCAGCCTGTGAGAAACCATGGGCAACAAATCTTGCCTTATGTTTGTCCACACTACTATCAACAAATTTATTTACCTTGTAAAGCCAATGGGAACACACAACTGAATTGTTCTCTGGTCTTGGAACCACATCCCAAACATTTTTTTGAACTATGGAGTCATACTCCTCCACCATAGCATTAACCCAAATTAGCTGCTACACTGCTTCCTCAAAGGAAGATGGCTCTGTCTCAACACATTCCTCAACAAGGGCCATGTATCCAGTGTACCTCTCAGGTGACCTCCTCTATCTGTGCTGAGAAGGTGGTTCTCCCACATTCTCTCTCGCATCTAACAACAATCTGTCATCTTCTCTTGTGTGCTTTCATCCATCTCTGGAAGACTCTGCTTGAGTGGATATTTCCACTCCTGGAACCTCTACATGTGACTACTATGCATCAGTCTGAGGCTCCTCCTCCTTAGGAACCAAAAGTTCCTCCACAGCCTCTAGTTGGAGCTCCCTCTCAAGGGAAACTCACATGGCCTTCTACTCATCAAACTTGAGATCTCTATGAACCGTTGTCCTCCGACTGGTAGGAAAGTACACCCATTAGTTGTGGGGTGTATCAGTGTACCCCACAAGTATCCCCAACTCAGCTTTTGACTCAAGCTTCTTCTGTGGATCCTTTGTCACATGGCAATATACCGATGAGCCAAAGATCCTGAAGTGACCCACATCTGATCTCTTACCGGAGAAGGCTTCCTTTGGTGTTTTCATCCCAAGTATGCGATGCAGGCTTCTATTCTGCAAATAGACTACTGTGTTGCATGCCTCAGCCCACAAATGAAGTGGTAGGCCTTGGTCATGCATCATTGTAAGTTCTTCCCCTACAATCCATATGTTCTTCCTCTTGGCCACCCCATTCTATTGTGGGTTATGAGGTGTCGTCAACTCCCATTGAATTCCTTCCACTGCACAGAAGTCCTTAAACTCTTGAGAGACATATTCTCCACCATTGTTGCTTCTTAAGGCCTTGATCTTCTTCCCTGATTCTTTCTCAACCAAAGCTTTGAACTCACAAAACTTTGAGAAGGTTTGATCCTTCTTCTGCATGAAATAAATCCAACATTTATGATAATAATCATCAATGAAAATCACATAATACCTTTGCTTCAATGTGGATTTCGTTGAGAATGGTCGACACAAATTAGTATAAACTCACTCTAAGATTGCTTCTGCTCGACTGTCTCGATCATGTAAGGAAGACTTGGTGTACTTTCCTAAGGTACAACCTTTTCATGTGTCAACTTGTTGAAGTTTACCTTTGGGAAGTCCTATAGATATTTGCTACATTATCTTCAAGGCCCCATGATGCAAATGGCCCAACTGCCTGTGCCATAGCTCGCCAATTCTTCTTTCGAACTCAATGCAACACAATCATCTACCTCTAGTTTATAGAGATTCTTCACTCGAATCCCAATCCTCTTGGTCTGACCCGTGGCTATGTGTCTTAGGAACACCTTTCCTTTACTAAAGACAACATCATAGCCTTTGTCCTTCAACATCGCGACCGATACCAAGTTCTTCTTTAGTCCAGACACATACTTCACATCTATCAAGGTGACAGGAGCTCCATGCTCCCTCTGAAAGGCAACTGTGCCCACTCTTGAAACACTATACTTTCCGTCATCACCCATCTCTATGCATATCTTGAGGTCTTTCTCCTCCAAGGTACTGAATAAACTTTTATCACTGGTCATGTGGAATGAGGCTCCACTATTAATATACAAAACACAACCCACCATTGATGAAACCATACATGCGATGAGGGTGAAGTCCGTTTTGAACTAGAAGGCTAATGCCTCACCTTCCGATCCTTTTTTGGATCCCTTCTTGGAATTCTTCGATGGGAAATTAGTTGCATAATGTCCCATCTCGTGACAATTAAAGCATCTCACTTTAGATTTGTCACCCTTCTTCCCTCCATGAGAAGAATTTGATTTGGAATGAGAAGCCTTCCCTTTCCCTTTTCTTGCCTTACTCGCTAAGGCCAGATTTTCTTCATCATCATTCTTTGATGAAGAACCATCTCAAGTGCTCCTCCTAATCTCCTCCTGCATGAGATCCAACCACAGTCGTTCCCAATCCAGCAATTTCTCTCTTCCATTCACAGAGTCGTGGTAGCTATTCTAGCTATTTGGAAGACCGAGGAGAGCAAGGATCACCATATCATCATTGGCAGTAGTTATTCCCACACTACCAAGCTCATCTCTATAGGTGGTGATCTTGTTCAGATATGTAGAAATAGTATCGCCCTTCTCCATCTTGATTTTCCAAAGCTTATCCTTGAGTGCTAGTTTTCTTTGGTCACTGTTGTTCTAATAAATGTCCTTCAATGTCTTCCACATGAAAAAGAAGTATCCTTCCCATGGAGACTCAAGACAGTATGGTCTCGAACTCCCTCCAGAAGAATCCGTCTCGCCTTCGCCACACACTTCTTCCATTCAGCCAATTCTTGTGCATTAGCTGCAGCTGGCTTGGGAATTTCTTGATCAATGAAATCTTTCAAACCATTGTCTTCTAATACAACTTCCATTATATCTTTACATGCTATGTAATTCTAGCTGCCTTCCAAGGCATACTCAAGTCTCAAGCCATAGAACGCCATTGACCAACTTGAAGTATGAGATGAATTTGATTTGTACCTACAGTCCCGAACTTCAAACTTCGAATTCTCTTCTCTGTATACTGTTCATAGCTCAGATAACCTTTGCTCCGATACCATGTAGAAATTTTGACTGTAGATTAACCTAATAATGCAATATAACTAAAGAAAAATACTTCAATCTACTTCTACAATCAAACTTGTGGAAGCTTAATAGATTTGAGCAAGATTAAGTAGAACACATATAGCCAAAAGCAGAATCAATGAACATGAAACACAGGAGAATAATATGGGGAAAGCCTCAGCTAAAAAAACCCACTGTCTGTATTATCATACAAGTGGAAATATCTCAAGATTACACACAACTTTAGCTCACACTGCTAGCCAGCCCTCAGTACAATCCTTATAGATGCTCATAGGCAAAATAGACTTCTCATTAAGTCCTCCACACTGCCCTCCAAGCTCCTATTTCCTAGCACAGTTTTTCTTGGGTGATCCAGTATTGTTACCATGTGTAACACTAATCAATTACACTAATCTTACACCCTATAAAATTGTGCAAATCTCAAGGAATGAATTCCTTCTACATGCAATATTTTTCCTTATGAGAAAATTCTTGCAACTGATAGTACATTGTCCCTGTCTTTAATCTCAACTAGATCTTTCTCTGAATAGACATGCATGAGTTATTTATGAGAGAATCTTCAGTTATCTAGAGTATACTAGTCTGATGCATGCATGCATTAACTGACTGAACTCACAATTAGTTCCTCAAACTATTTAGAACTAATTTAACTAGACATAACTAAGTTAACTGAGCTAACTAATTACAACTCAATTATAACTCATCCTTATCTCCTTAATTAAGGGATAATCTCCTTACTTCAAGGGATAATTGTTGCATGACTTCACAAAGACTTCTAGCATGAATTTCTCCAACTAATTAATCCAAGATGAATAAATTAATTATTTTTCAAGCAGCTGGTGAGACTAAATTCAAATTTTAATTCTCAATTTTAATTCAAGGAAAAATTAAAATTGGAATTGGAATATTGCCACATTTCAACAGTTCAAAGCAAACCCACTTGTGGAGAAAGGAGCTTTGTAGATAAAGGTGAAGAGGTGATAGTGTGACAATAGGAACACATAAAGGCAGAGAGATAAACAAAGGATGGAGGAAACAGTTAAGGTTGCAAGAGTTGAAGCAACAACTCCGGGAAGAAAAAGAGTTGTACAGATAGGAGAAAGAAGTGTAGCAGGGACAAACACAATAGGAGGCACAACATTCAAAGATCGATGAAACTATGCCCATACAGTTTATAGAGTCATCTGAGCAGCTGGCAAAAAGTAGATAGGGTGAGAAGTCGTAGGAGCAAGACTTCGCTCAAGAGATTGAACAGATACTTGAGCAGATGGATACAAAGATGGAGTAGCCAGAGTTAGAATAGGATATTGAGTAGCCAAGAGGTCGACCCACCAAATTCACCATATCCAGAAGTAGAGCAACTCTTGAGCAATCAAGGAGATACTGAGATCCTTGAAGACAATTCTGAAGTAGAGATGCACAACATATCATTCAATGATCACAACATATAGTTTTGCAATCACACAAAGTAACTACTAAGGATGTCCACGCATCTCCCACGCAGTTTGAAGAACGAGTGATCGTATCTGACGTGCGCAAGCATCCAACAACATTGGCCGATGTTATGAGAGCATATGCCCAAGCCATCAGCTCAAGTGTTCACTTCTTGATAGCAGAGAATGAGCGAATGGCCAAGGATTTACAGACGACTAAGTAGGGAGGAGAACAGGTTACAACATATGCCAGAGCAGAGTTGAAGAGAGCAATACTAAATGAGGTATCATCTCTCGAGACAGTCATGCAAATGTTGTATTCTAGATTTGGCACCATGCATAAGTCAGTTGTCCATCTCAATGGTTGGCAGTAGCATTGTGCTAGGACCACATGCAAACATGGATAATGAGATAGAAGGGAGCCCTATTACATTTTCCTAAGTTTATGAAGCACAAGGCGGTAGAGTTAAAGGCATGCATCTGAAGTCATATCCAGAACTATGAGGAACTCTTGCTGCTCATCACCAGTTTGTAGGGTTCAAATGCATGGGTGTTCAGAAGCATGGATGTTGTTGTGTGCATGCATGCAATCCCATCTATTTGGGCACTCACCGAGGCAAAGACAAAGAATCAAGTCCGACTGGAGTTGGATACATACTTTGAGGAGTTGATGCGCATAGCCACTAGCGCAGACTTGGCGATCAACGCAGACACTATGCATCAGTATGTCATTGGTTCGGCCACACTCAAGATAATGATGTGCATGTTATCAGACGAATTGGACAGAGGAGCCAAATCAGTGTACCCGGATGCAATAGAGGCAAGAGTTAGTTTCCAGAAAGATGTCACCACAGAGTACACGGACACCATCATAGACTATCGAGCTTGGCATCAATTTGCCACTATTGACCATCACAAGGATGTCGAAGAGTTGGTCTTCCCATAGTTGCCTAAGTCTTAGTGGTGTCTTGCATGGCTTGCTCAAGCCTATTTTGTCTCACATGGGTACATGTGCAGATTGTATGTAACATCTTATAAAGTGAAAGTCCAAGTGTCGATAGTTGAATGTAACAGTCATAGAGTAGTTGAAGAGTCACGAGGGTAGGTGAACAACCACAAAGGGGAATGTCAAGGGTCACCCCACCCTTTTCTATTTATAGAACCTCATAACTCATTGTACAAGATTTTGGGTAGCCAAGCTTCCGATAGGAGTATCTTAGAGAAAGCTTGGAGAGTATTGTAATGAGCTTTGACTTATCCACAGTGCAAAGCCAGTACATCTCTTTGGAGGAGTAGGCAGCAGTGACTATTCCGTTATTAGGACTAGTGGTTGGTCATGGTTGTACTGTATGTTTGGAACTCTCACTTCCTAATATAACAGAGTGAGCACATTTCATGCATGTGTTTTTATTGTATTTCAGTTATCTTGGTTACTCTAATGATATATGTATCTGTTTTCTTATGCATGTATGTATAAACTATTTCTGTATATGTATGTATGAATCTTACTAATATGTGCTATTGGTTTAACCATCACTTTGGATTGTTGGTTCACCTGCCTTCTAGTTTGTGATGCATATTTGCTCATGTATTCCCTTCCAAGCCGCATGTTTCCATAGGTTTCCAAGGGGCACACTCACCCCACTTTCCATGTGTTAGAACTGTTCATACACCTTCTTTGGCTTGTTGCACATGTCACACCCTTGCTACTAACAAGGATATATTACTTACCTCTGTGCGCAACCATGGTCAAGGCGATAACGTACGACCCACTACTGGGACTCCTACACCAAATGGTTTGAGGTCTAGTTAGGACTTCTTACTAGGGAGATCCCCTAACATGTTGGCAGGTTTAGCACCATCAAAATTTCTAGTGCTAAAAGGAGGGCCAGATGAAAAAATGTGTCCTCTCATCCTGTCTTAAATCTTTGCACATTTGTCATGGATACTGTCAAGCTCGTCCCTCCACGATGTTTTTCTCATCCCGAACCTCTCGACATCACAAGGGAGTTTTTTGATTTCTTGTTGGAATTCACGTATGATGGTGAAGGCGAAGTGGCCTGGCCTGCGTAATTACAAGACTTCTATTCATTTCTTGATGATGCAGATGACTTCTATGATGAAGAGGCTAGCCTGATGCTTGCACACACACTTCATGAATCCCCACAACGATGTCGCTGTAGTCTGCCACCCGGAAGCATGCACTCACTTGAGCAGTGTTGTTATCTCATTGAATTCACTTTCCATCATTTTGATCCAAAACCTCTTGAAAAAAACTGTTAAAACAATGGAATTCTCTGCAAGAATCGCCCACAGATTTTTGGGACTGTTTCTGTGTATTGCAGTTTGAAGCTCTGAAAAGTTAGATGAAATTGTAGTATCTCATGGAAAAATTTGAATATTGCCTTACCAAATATGTCAATCCTAAGAAGAAGTTGAAGTTCAAACCCCACTCAGCATACTTCAGTGATGGAGTTGTGCAATCACAGAAGGACACTGTCATTGTCACAAGTGACTATCCGTCATCCTCTTATCAAACAGCTCCATCACCGCAAAGTGATGTGGGAGAATATGCACACACATCAGTTCAATTGTCACGTCCTCCCAACATCACTTCTCTCAATTTTCATGCAGGCTTGGTTGTGAATCCCTTGGGTTGTCACATGCATGTCTTACCTCAACCTTTGTCTTCGTGTTCTGTTGATCCTCCAGATTGCACTGTTTTGTGTTTTCCCATTCCGGACTCTACACTTGTTGTGAATGAGGATCAAGCTATTGATGGAGATTGTATCACACAACCAACCTATGCTATCATTCACGAAGAGTGTGACTGGGAGCCTGAATATCAACCTGTGGCGAAGGATGATTCCCTTCCATCCAAGCCTCCTTCATTTTTTTCTTGATACCTTTAGCGATTCTGCCATCCCTGATTTTGTGTGTGTATCTCTGTCTATGGATGCACCCATTGTTGATCATTCGCAAAACACACCAGATGTCAGTCCATCATCCAACAATGGAGAGGACAAATCATTCTTTGAAAATCCACTTGATTTTTCATCTACCTTTTTCAGAAACGCAGAGGGTGAATTTTGCTCCTTCTCATCTACCCCTCTATTTGATTCATTAGATCATGAGGATGTCGATGAAATCATTTATTTTTCTGATCGTAGTTATCGTGATCTATTTACCCCCTATTTGATCACGATAATTATTCTATCGTTGTTGATTTTTCAAAGCCACATGTTTATGATGATCTATCTATTGACGAAGTTGAAACCCCATAGACTATCGAGGCACTTCAGCCCGAGCTAATGGTTATGTCAGGCCCTCACTGTCTTGAGGTTGGTTTCACTTCTGATCAGGAAATTGTTGAAACACCCAAGGCTCCTCATCACTTATCTGTATGCATTGAAGATCAATCTCCCACATAGATTATGCTTTCTCCATTCAAACTACACAATCACATCTCTTATGCATTCGAGGAATCCTACACAGCAAGCAAACGTGCGCGATGCAAGTTGTCTTTGTTTCTTTCATTTTCTCGCATGTCACAGTTAAGAGTATGTGTATGCTTAACATCTACACGCAGTGTTGCATAACACCATGGTAAGTCCATGGATTGCATGCCATGCGCTTCCACTCACTTATGTTTTGCAGATGCATTTAAAATCGGATTGTGTTTGTCTTCATTGTTATATCTTTCATGTTTGTTGGTTCGCACAATTGTGTTATTCACGAACCATGTCTTCACCAACATGGGTCGATAAATGCATTGGTGACTGCATTGGAAGTATCACTTCATGTGAGTAGACCCATCCATCGTTAGCTTAGGAGTAGGAGTAGTGTTTACTTTTGGTTCATTTTCTTGCATGCATGTTTGCTTCTTACTTTGTTCGTTTGTTTTCTTGCTTGTTTGTTTGCTTACTCGCTTTGCTTATGCATTTACTTACACTTTTGATTTTTTGTTGTTGTTTTTCTACTTGTTTGCATCCGTAGATTAGTTTCACATGAGACCATGTGTGACTCTTGAAACAAGCACAGTAAAGTACAAGAGGACTTGTGCAGTTATAATTACTTGGTTATCTGTCATCCTACCTCTGTATGAAGAACTTGTTGTCTTTAGTCCATGATACATCAATGGAAAATGCGTGCTATTCATAGTGAAGCTTGGTGAAAACAAAACACTTGCGTGCTAACTAGTATCACCTACTCTAGTCGATTGCTTTTGGGTTAATCCTTGTCAGCTCAGTTAAGTAGAGTAAGGTGACGGGGAAAGCCTTAACAAGTACGTCAGAGTTATATAAAAACTAATTATCTGAAGGAACAACCTCTTCTCCTCTTAATAAGTTGCAATCCCTCTTCCACCTCTGAAATTAATAAGTTCTATGCACATTTACGAAAAATGAAAATAAAAAAAATGAAAATGTGAAAAAATAAAAAAAAAAATGAAAATGAATAAGGAAAAATAATAGAAAGTCTTCCTTCACAGAGGTTGATGCAAGTAACTCCTTCAGGGTACTGGCCAGTCTCACTAGCAGTGGAGTGATGCTTGTGTTCTTGCGTGACTTCGCCAGGGTACTGTCCAGGCCTGCTGGCAATAGAGCAACACCAGAGATGAAACGAAAACTCTGACAACAATAAGGCATGTGCACCAATATACCCATTATCCAAATCAAAACAATTGTGTTGGCTTGGCTTGAAATGTGTGCTGACAGATGAAGAGCTTGGCATATGCTACATCTTACAATCAAGCAAGTTCAGAAGCCAAGACCAACAAAGAACTAAACAATACTTCTGGAGGTGTTAGACTTTCTTTTCACGAACAAGGTCAATTCAAAGAGTTGGAGTTCTACCAGTGTGTCCCCAAGTGTTGTAGTGACTACAACCACCCTCCAAAAATTTTGCCTTATCTTTGTTTTGGAGCCTCCCTACCAACCATCCTTAGCGGCATTTCTTGCACTATCACGTACATAGGCTTCAACTGATTTTCAATGGCTTTCCAGCTTGTGCATGTCAGTTTGCTTCACTTCCTTCATAGGTTTCCTTTACAGATTTAGGCTATTTGTTGGGTGAGCAGCTCCCCCAGAAAATTATGCAATTTTGGAGGGGAACTGTTATGAAACCAGCTCAAGAAAAGATAGAAAAGATAGATCCACGCCTTAGAATTCAGCCTCTTTGAGGGGGAAACCTCCTTTACATTACATAAATGAACAATTCTTGGATGATTCAAATGATAAAACCTCCTTTCTATATATAGGAGTTTAAGGAGTCACAATATAACCCAACCGACCTAACAACAATAACATAAAGCCACAAAAATAACAATAGAGGGATTCTATGGGGCACAGTAATAACAATATGGGGACAATAGGGTCACAAAAATATTAATAAGGGGTACAACTACAATAGTAATGGGGTAATCACTAGTGTTATAGGGACCCAACATGCCCCTCTCCTTCAAAAAAGTGTTGTCCTCAACGCT
>APFE030247906.1:52046-78395 GCA_000404065.3 Pinus taeda
TTGATTTGTCCTTCTATCTTGATGGTTTGAGGAGTGGTAATTCCCGCCAATGCATTACAAGATATGGTCGGATTCATTTGTTCTTCATCTAGGCTTTTTCTTGGAGTATATCCTCTTCTTTTGACCTTTCTTGCTCCTTTTCTTCTTCCTCTTCACAATCTATGTAGAATAATTTCTTCTTAGCACACTTATGACCTTTAGTGTATTTGCTATCACAACTGTTACAAAGCCCTTTTGCTCTTTTTTCTTCCAATTCTTGTGGTGTCAACCTTATAGGTTGTGGAAGACTAGGGGCAACAACACTTCCATCTTTATGTTGTGAGTGGTATGCTTCCTGGTTGCCATAATTTTGCTTTCCATTTTTCTTGCTAACCTGAATGCCTTCTCTAATGAATCAATTTCCCAAAGGCGAACATCATGTTGGATATTATCCTTTAAAGACCCTATGAACACATCAATCCTATGCTCCTCTGGAATATCTTTTACGCTTATGTTCAATTTTTGGAACTCCTCAATGTGCTCCATTATTGAACCCTTTTGTTTGAGACTTATCAATTGGCTAAAAAAAGTGTTGCTTTTTGTATCCTCATAATGTGCTATCAATTCTTCCGTAAAAATTGCCCAAGTGATAAATTGTTTACGAGAGCAAGCCATTGATACCATACAAACTGATTTGGTTCCAAATATAAAGTTTCCATACGTACCTTTTGTGTGTTTTGCACATTATTGAGATCGAAAAATTGCTCCATCTGTAATATCCATGTTGCGGGATCCTTGCCATCAAACTTCCTCATATCGATTTTTGGAATATGGTGGGTCTTCGATCCAACATTAGAATCTATGGAATCATGATTAACATTTCTTTTGTTCTCATCATGAGTTTCCTTTACTACCCTTTCACCCTTAGTGACCCTTTCTTGTAGCAACTTATTCACATTTATCTTCAATTCTTCCATGTCTATATTTAAATCTATCTTCAGATCATCCATCTTAGCTTCCACATCATTCATCTTAGCTTCTACACCTTTTTGTGTAAGTGACACTTGTTGCACTTGGTCTCGTAATATTGATATATCATGTTGCATTTCTTCCTCTTCTTCATGAGTCATGCTAGAGCTTTCATGTTGCCTACTAGGTGTTTCCATTTTCTTTCTTTGGGGCATCAATTACTGATAATAATGTTTCACTATGCCTTTTGAATTCCTTCAAAATAAATTTTCAAACCAAGATTAAGCAAACATTTAAAAAAATATACACACCTTTTTTCACTTTGTACGAGCTCGATATTGCCTCTGATGTATCTCTGTAATTTCGGATCACCCAGTTCTGAAATTGAGACTTGTGGTATTCCTCTGTGTCCTCTTTCTAATGCCACCAGTCTAGCCCCAATTGGATTCTCCAATGAAGAGTTATGCCAAATCTCCCATGGTGACCTGATTATAGACTAATTCAGTAGAGCGAACTTGTACGACGTGCCATGCGTCCCTGTTTTAACCTTTGGCTCTGAAAAATATATACAAGAAACTACATTTCGTCCTCTTTCTGTATCTTCTTACAAAATTTCAATCTGATGCTCAGAGAGAAAGTTATGACGCTTTTCCCCAGGTCACCTGTTTTCAATGTAATTCAGGATTCTGCAGAAGGACAAACTTCCTCAGTTCATATCTCCGAAAATATAGTGCAAAAATCTCTGAAATTCGGACATGAGATTCAGTGCGATGTCTTCTCAAATGGTCTTTTTTTTTAGCTTCTGAAACATCACAAAAAAAAAGGTTATAGCGAAAAATGCCACGATGACCTGTTTGGAGTAGCGAAACCCTAGAATCCAAAGCTCTGATACCAAATGTTATTAAACCAGCTCAAGAAAAGATAGAAAATATAGATCCACGCCTTAGAATTCAGCCTCTTCGAGGGAGAAACCTCCTTTACATTACATAAATGAACAATTCTTGGATGATTCAAATGATAAAAACCTCCTTTCTATATATAGGAGTCTAAGGAGTCACAATATACCCAGCGACCTAACAATAATAACATAAAGCCACAAAAATAACAATAGAGGGATTCTATGGGGCACAGTAATAACAATATGGGGACAATAGTGGCACAACAATATTAATAAGGGTACAACTACAATAGTAATGGGGTAATCACTAGTATTATAGGGAACCAACAGGAACCAAACTTCCCTCCAGAAATTGCGCAAATTTGTTGGGTAGCCTGCTAGGCTCCAAAATTGCATAGAACGGTCAGACAAGTTCCCATAGAAAACTACAAAATTTGGCCTGGCACTGGGCCTCAACCCGGAAATTTTGCAATTCTGGGAGATAGTCACTTGCTGACCCCATAAATTATGCAATCCCTCAGGGACAACCAGCCCAGCTTAGCCCAGAAACTGCATAAATCCCTCTCTGAGGCTTGTAGGCTGTTGTATGTGCCTTCAGTTTGACCGGTTCTCTTCAGGACCCAATAAACCTGATTTGCATGCATGGGCTGTGCTATGCTCCTATACCAATAGGTGTCATATTTCATGATTGACTTGATGAGCTCTGTAATATGTTCATACCTTTTCTTGTTGCAAAGATTTTCCATATTTTCAAAAAATCAAAAAATTTAAAAAATGTAAAGAGGGTATACCCTAAAAGAAAAATCAAAGGGTAAAAGAATAAAATGGTCAAAAAAGTGAAAGAAAATGAACCCCAAATAAAAATAGACCAGGAAAGTGTGCAAGTCTAAATGCCACTACTATTTCATTTTCTGTAATAAGCAATTATGTGCAGCTTGTTAAATTTTTGCCAGAATTTATGAAGAGTCAAATTGTTTAAACTTGGCTCATTCATTTTTCAATTTCATGTTGTAGAATAGAGAATAAATATATGACCAAACAGTGTAATCTTGGAAGATAAGTAGATAGGTATAGTAAATAAAAAGGAGCTCAACAGTTTAATCTGAGCCCTTGGATGTAATAAGTGCAGACTTAGGTAGGCTTGCCATGTAAAAGAAAAAGAAGATTGATAAGGGTTTTCCAGTGTAAGTGCACCCAAATAAAGAAGAAAAAATGTCAGGCTAAAGTAGGTAGGGTAGGTAGATGGTGTTGCAGAATGATACTTGTGATAGATCATGTCTCTAAATGTGTTAACTTTTACTTTTATCACAAGTGCAAGCCAGACATTATACTTGATGCAGCTCAAGCAAGACAAGGTCAAATAACTAACTTCCATTCACATTTTTCCCTAACGATTTCACTAATTTCCCCTAAAGAATTAAGGTCTTTGAAAATTAAAGGGGCTCAGAGAATTTCTCTGACTTTTGGAGGGACCAGACCCTTGGCCCAATGCTTTAAAAAATCCTAAAGTACTTAGAATCATCTAGAAACCATTCATTTCATTTCATAAACTTTTTCCTAAGTAAAATCCTATTTTACTTAGGAAAATACACAATATTACCTAAAAAACTCCCTTTTTATCTTTAGCCTAAGTTTAAATATATGCGTGAAATATTTTAACTTGGTGCTTTTTCACTTCATAGTCATATTAACGATTAACACACTTATTATATAAATCTCGCAAAAAATATTCCCCTTCCCGTATTATTTAACTATATATAAAACCCCAACATTTTATATATTCCATCCCCGGTTGAATACGACCATAGTCATTGTTTAAAAAAAGTATTAATGAATTAATCTGTAATTCATTAAAAACCTAATCCCCCCCCGCTCCACAAAATACGGGATTAATTAACCCTTTAGGTTAATTAATAACCATCCCCGCCATTCATAAATCACCTCGATATAGTTATTAACCTATTTAACGTATCAGGCCTGCACTAGTAAAGTTTCGCCGTCTCCAACGCCCGTCCACCGTCCGATCACTCCCTTTTTGTCCAACAATTGATGATGATATCGCGCCCCCTTGGTGACCATGCTTTAACTTGCGATCACCAGGTGGTTTTCCATCCGTACCTCTGCAACGCGTCACGCAGTCCATATGCTCGCTCGCCCTTGACCCAAAACCGCATAGCCTCAAAAGCAGTGCGATATAAACCACTTACCGCCTCCCACTAAGAACAAAGCTTCACATCATCAAGTCGGTGCCGTCTGTCCACTGTTCATTTAAAGCTTACCCACCACTATCAATCGTTTACCCATTTAAACGCAAACACCTTAGCGTTGCTCATTTTCACCTGATTGTGCAGTAAAACCCTTTGTAACCCAGCTACACCACCTGAAACCTCTGTTAACCAATTCGATCATGGTTTACCTCCCAAAAATCATTCTAGACTCACTCCACAGACCTCTCAAGCTCAAATGAAACCTTTTCGACCTCCCCTGCAAACCAATGCTTTCTTAACAATTTGTTTTGTTTTATAGGTGATCAAAAGACGACATCCTTGGATAAACAGTCTTAATACTAGTCATAAGACTTGTTTACTCCCAGAGTGTTATCAAATCTATTCAAATAGAGGTGGAAGATAAAACATACAGTTGAAAGACAAGCAAAGGAAACAAGAGATTAAACGATTTACTGTTGAAACAGACAGTAAAAACCTAAACTACACATGGAAGGTAAAAGGAAACAGTAAAGAACAGTCAAAGAGTATCAAGATTAAAGATTATTGGATTGAAGACCAAGTCAAGTAAATCAGCTAGCATGAAGATAAACAACAGGGAAGACAATTACAAAACCAAGCATACAAGTTCATGACAAAGTGAAGACAAATAAAAAAAATAGAGCGGTAAAAGTAAAAACTAAAAAGTAAACAGTAAAAGTAAACATGAAGACATTAAGGGTTAAACAAAGATGAAAACACTTTCACCAGCTACAATGAAGTTTATCCAAAGTAAAATTGAAAAACAATCAAAAGAAGTTTAAGGTTAAAAGATGAAATTAGAGCAAAAATGGTACATTCTTCAAAAATTTCCTGTTTAAGTCATAGTTTTGCATAAACTATTGTGGCTAATCCAAGAAGTATTTCAAGAAACTAGAAGATTGTTTTGTTTCTAACAGACTGAACTACAAAAACCTATCTCACCTTTTACATAGGTATTACCAAGAGGGAGATAAGTGCATGTCTTCAAAGCCTATTTTTCAGTTTGTGCAAAGTCCTGTTTTTGACATCTTTTTTCAGAGAATATTGTGAACAGTTGGAGATGAATTTTTGGAAACTGAGAGAGGTTTATTTCAAAACTATTCTTATCTACACAAACCTCTTTCAATTTTCACATATCTATCATGGATTGATATATACAAGTGAATCATTGGACCCCCAGTTTGCAGAATTTCTGGGGCAGAATGCACAAAGAAAGGATGTAGTTAGTGATTGGGATGCCTCATCATCAACTAAGAGTTGCTATCAAATTTGACTTTCTCTTGTTTTTCACCATAAATCCATAGAAATAGTGCCAAATAGATTCATTATTTTTTAATGTCCTTTATTTAAGTTCTATTAATGTAAACAACTGGAGATATTTGTGAAACTAATCTTGATATTTTTTCAAGATATTTCAGTTTACAATTAGTATAAATACTTCTTCATTTGAAGTATTTTGTGTGGATTCATATACATTGTTGTAATACTAGTTTTTTGGAATAAAGTGCTGATTGGATCAAATTTTCACATGGTTTGCTGGACAAAGAATTAATGCAAGGACTTTCACATATTTCTTGAAGCAAACACTGGATCAGTAAGTCCTCTATACCTCATGTTTTAAAGTTTTCTTTGTTTATTATATCATCTATGTTTCAAATTTGAATGATAAACAAAAAAGAGTAATTCAAAATATGCTTTATTGCACTCTGTCTTCAAAAGTTATCATTTTCTATGTTTTCTTCTGAATTAGAATAGACAGTGAAATCTTAATTGCTCTTGTTTTCTAGTTCTGTCACTTTGATTATGTACTAAAGAATACTTAACTTCTCTTTATTAGTAATCATCCACGTTCCCTTTCCAAATAGGTTGAAGGATCCTTAATTTCCCTTCACCCATTTTAAAAGCATCCCATTTATCCCAAGTCTTTGTTTGTTCCCTGTTTGACCATCTTGCCCTGTGAAACCATCCTTTGTTAAGAAACCAAGTCCAGTTAAGCCATCTTAATAAACTCCATTAGCCCAATGGCCTAAACTACTCAGCCTTATCCCTTTGCTATTGAATCTCACCACCCAAATTCAAACAAAACTCCCAAACTTCACAACTAGCCTAATATCTTTAAAAAACAAAGCTAAAACTTAAAGAGAGAGCCCTCATGCAAAGATCCAGAGAAGGCTCTCTCTTTAAGTTTTAGCTTTCTTTGCATGTAGATCCCTAAAATCTAGGGCTGATTTTCCCGAAAAAGAAAACATAAACATGAAAAAAGCATCCCTAGATTTTAGGGATCTATTTTTAACAGTTGGAGGTTACATGCAAAGATCATTTTAGAAACTTCCCTCCAAGTGTCACTTTTTCCTAGATTTGTGGCATGCACATCATAAGAATCAAAATTATTTATTCGACACTGTAGAGCTCATTCTTCACATTGATCTTGGAGCTCTGACATCCCACATTGCATCTAAGAGTCGTCGGCATGTTCAACTAATATTTTTCCGGGTAAGTCTACTTTACATGTCGTTTGCAACATTTCTGTCACTTTTTGTGTTTTGGCTTGTGTGAGTGATGTCTACTTGATTTATGTGAATGCTTGCTATCATTTTCATGCATGTTAGCCTATACACGCACCATTTCAGTTTTCATTTTCATCTCATTGCTGTCACTTGCATGACAATGTTTTTGCACTGATGTTCATTGATGCAACGACCCGTTTCACACACATGCATGTTTTCCCATTTTATGAATCTTGAATTCACTGTTTTCATGCATGATCATTCACTCTTGCTTACACTCAGGTTTCCCATGCATTCGAAACTTCACATGTTTTCAGTCGCCCATCAGCGGGTTTGGGCAACCTTGGCTTGGGCCTTGCCTTGCTCGGACAACATTGCACATTTTTGAGAGGGAAGGCTTTGCCTTGCTCCCAAAAAATGTGTAAAATTGGCTAGCCACTGTCCTCAAGGCTTTCTCTATGCAATTTTGAGAGGCAGTGCTCTGCTGGCCCAAAAAATTACACAATGCAGTCCTTGGGCCTACATGCCTTGCTAACTGAAATTGTGCATTACGCAATCTCAACCGCCAACAAGTAAGCTTGGATTGTGCATTGCACAATTCCAACAGTCAACCAGAATCCAGTAGTCTAGACTATGTTTTTTGCATTTTTGATAGTCAGTCTCCCGGCCTCCCGGTCTCCCGGTGAAAATTGTGCAATCCTTGTCATCAATCTCCTAGGTATGTTACATGTCAGTCCTCAAGTTTTCTTTGGTTTTCAACTAACATATATCTTTCCATGAATGTCGCCATGTATTTGGGCATAACAGGTGTTCATCTATCTCTTAGCAGTTTATATTAAACGACCTCCAAGAGAGCATGGTCAAAGGACACCAACAGAAGCGCAATTGGAAATGCATTTGAGCAAGTACCTATGAGTTTGTCAATTTACAAAGACACCAAGCTGCTTGTAGACAAATACATCAAGTTAAAATGACAGGATATCAATGATACATTCTCAAGAACATTTGGGGAAGATCTTGAAGACCATAGGGTCTATGTGAATATTCATAATTCTAGCTTGTACCAGATTGCATGCAAGTATACCACGTTTCCATGCGCGGACATGATACATTGGATCATCTTGCACACTAATCTTGAGACGATGGTGTTAAGTAGTGTCAGCGGGATAGATATTGCTACCTTCAGGGCACAATACTATCAACAGATGTACCACTTAATGTAGCCAGTGATCATAATGGAGACACCCTTGAGTAGACCCAGTAGTAGTGGAAACTCCAAGGATATCTTGAAGAGCTGGGTGAAAGAACTAGCCAAGTTCAAGATGACACCCAACCAGGTTTACAAGATGAAGATACTACAAAAGGCATATCATTGCTTGGTCATCTTTGCATGTCGTTTGTACAACCAAGAGAGCATGGAGACCTTCTCGCAGAGTTGGGTGATCATGTTGGATCAATTGGCTAGTAAAGGAAAACCATGCAATTGGTCTGACACGTTGGCTCACAGGCTGAAGGAACATGTGATAGGAGGTCGACAGTAGCCCAAAGGTTAGCAAGTAGACATATACATGTCCGCATACATTCTAGATGGCATCTGTTCCCGTGAGTAGTTCCCAGGCTTGAGTTAGACATGGACATCAGTGAAGACCTCTGTACACACTTATTGCAAATTTTTTTCCGAATGCAGTTTCTGTGGAGTCATAACACAGTTGTCAGACCATTTTTTCACCCTAGTATACAAGATGATATTTGAGCAGGATCCACCTTGCATGTTACAGGAAGCAGTGGAGGCATTGATTGACATAGTGGATTAGTATGCCTCACCTCTTGTCACCTTCATATGGATGTAAAATGTGGAGATTAAGCCTCCACATGTTTTTACCTAAGTTTTCCATGGAAAAGCTTGTCATGCAAGAAGTTTCTTACCACATCTCGACAGGACTGTCAGCTAGACTATGTCAGAAGAAGAAGGCACCCTAGCCCTCTCTTTCGTTGTGGATTGGATTGTATGAGATACGAAATCTTAAGCATTTTGATGTCGAGATAGAAGAGTTCAAAATATTTACTTTCAGCACTAGAAGCTTCAATCTGTACCACTCACATTTCTTGTAAAGGACCAATGTGCGAGAGTGAAATTTCCTTGGACCCACGAGGCATGTCATTGGGCTGAGGAAGACCCATGGAGATATTGTCACAACTTCTCTAGGCTCAATGAACCGGTCGACATAGCTGTGGAATGGTTAGATAAGAAGCATCTAGGAGAGCACCATCATCATCAGCAGCAGGGGGTAACATACCTGCGCGTGACAAAGGTAAGATAAAGATTGTTGACAGTGTGGAGGCAGAACAAAGCTGCAAGTTCAAAGCAGACCCACTTGTGGAGAAAGCAACTTTGGAGATAGAGGCGAAGAGGCGACAAGAGGAACGCACAAAGGAAGAGAGATAAATAGAGGATGGAGGAAACAGTGAAGGAGTTGCAAGAGTTGAAGCAACAACTCTGGGAAGAACAAGAGCTGCACAAATAGGAGAAATTGTGCCCATACAGGTTGTAGACTCATCCGAGAAGTTGGCATAAAGTAGACAGGGTGAGCAGTCGCAAGAGTAGGACTTCGCTTAAGAGATTGAATAGATAATTGAGCAGATGGATATGGAGATGGAGCAGCTAGATTTAGAACATGAAATTGACCTCATGCCTTATAACTAAGAGGTCGACCCATAGGCTTCACCAGATCTAGAAGAAAAGCAAGTCCTGAGTGATCAAGGAGATATTGAGATCCTTGAAGACAATCTGGAAGCTGAGATGCACAACATATCATTTGATGAGTCGTAGCATAGAGTTGTGCAATCACGTAGAGTGACTACTTCGGATGTCCATGCATCTCCTACATAGTTTGAAGAACAAGTGATCATATCCAACGTGCGCAAGAATCATGCAACATTGGCCAATGCTACCAGAGCATATGCCAAAGCCACCAGCTCGAGTGTTCGCTCTTGATAGCAAAGAACAAGCGAATGGCTAAGGAGTTACAAACAACCAAGCAGGGAGGAGAATAGGTTAATGAATGAGGTATCATCTCTTGATAGAGTCATGCGAATGTTTTATTCTAGATTTGGCATTGTGCATAAGTTAGTTGTCTATCTCAATGGTTGGCAGCAGTGCTATGTTACGAGAGCACACATCTTGTTAGATTCACACACTGTCATCAACCGTATGCAAAAATGGACAATGAGATACAAGGGAGTCTTGTTACACTTTCCCAAGTTAATGAAGCCCAAGGTGGTAGAGTTGAAGGCACACATTTGGAGTCAGATCTGGAACTATGAGGAACTCCTGCAGCTCATCACCAGTTTGTAGGCTTCACAAGCATGGGTGTTCAAAGGCATGGACGTTGTTGTGTGCATACATGCGATCCCATCTATTGGGACACTCACCAAGGCAAAGACAAAGAATCAAGTCCAACTAGATATGGATACGTAATTTGACGAGTTGATGCACATAGCCACTAGTGCAGACTTGGCGATCAACATAGACACTATGCATCAGTATGTTGTTGGTCCAAACGCACTCAAGACAATGATGTGCATGTTATCAAATGAGTGGGACAAAGGAACCAAATTAGTGTACCTGGATGTAACAAAGGCAATAGTTTGTTTCCAAAAAGATGTCACCACAGAGTACACGGACACCATCATGGACTATCGAGCTTGGCATAACTTCACCATCATCAACCATCACGAGGATGTCAAAGAGTTGGTCTTCCCACAGTTGTTAGATTCTTAGTGATGTCTTTCATGGCTTTCTCAAGTCTATTTTGTATCACATGGGTACATGTGCAGATTTAATGTAACATCTTTTAAAGTGAAAGTCCAAGTGTCGATAGTTGAATGTAACAATCATAGAGTAGTTGAAGAGTCATGAGGGTATGTGAATAATCACAAAGAGGAATGTCAAGGTTCACCTCACTCTTTGCTATTTATAGAACCTCATAACTCATTGTACATGCTTTTGGGTAGCCAAGCTTCCAATAGGAGTATCTTAGAGAAAGCTTGGAGAGTATTATAATGGGCCTTGACTTCTCCACAGTGCAGAGCTAATACATCTCTTTGGAGGAGCAGGCAGTAGTGACTATAACATTCTGTTATTGGGACTAGTGGTTGGTCATGGTTGTACTGTATGTTTGGATCTTTCATGCTCAATATAACAGAGCCAACATGTTTCATGCATATGTTTTTATTTTATTTTAGTTATCTTGGTTACTCTAATGATATATATATCTATTTTCTTACGCATGGATGTATAGACTCTTTATGTATATGTATGTATGAATCTTACTGAGATGTATTGTTGGTTTAACCATCACTTTGGATTGCTGATTCACCTGCCTTCCAGTTTGTGATGCATATTTGCTCGCGTGTTCCCTTCCAAGCACGTGTTTCCATAGGTTTCCAAGGGGTGAACTCACCCCAATTTTTGTGTGTTAGAACCATTCATACACCTTATTTGGCTTACTACGCATGTCACACCCTTGTTACCAACAAGGAAATCTTACTTACCTCTACACACAACTGCCATCAAGGCGATGTCGTACAACCCATCGCTAGGACTCCTACACCAAACAGTATGAGGTCTAGTTGGGACTTCTTACCAGGAGAGATCCCCTTAAATGTTGGTGGGTCCAACATCATCAACAGATTCATGAAGCATAGTAATAGAGTTGGTGATCTTAATATGGCTTATCCTTGTTGTGATGTGTTACACTTGAATGGCATGAATGCATGGATTTCAAAAGGCTGAGATATGATATAAATCTTGGGAAATTTTGACCAAATAAATAACGCAAACATGACACTTGAGATATGATATAAATATTGGGAAATTTTAACCAAATACATAACCCAAACCTTAAACCTGGTAGTGTGAAATCCATTGTTTCAAGTGCGGCTACTGAAGACAAATTTCTTAAATACTTTTTAAAAATTAACATACAAATAATTTATAAAAGAAAGGCATTTTGTTGTCAATCAAATGTCAAACCGGATAAAAATTCAAGAAATAACTCGCAATGACAATCCAAAATTGACAAGGTGTATTGGACAAATGTTCAAAACTTATTGGGAACATCCTAATCCTACAGGTTGCTCATCTAAGGCAATCGAAAATGTTACCGTTCCTCGGAAACATGGAATGCTAATGATATAAATGACAAAAAGATAAATAATTAAAACTAGTTGTCAGAACCAGAACAAACAATGAATGATAAACAAAATGAAAATAGGGAAAAATGTCACATACCCACTCCATGAGACTACCATCCACTTCCATACTCAATGCTGCCCAAGACTAAGCAGGTCATTCAACTGGTATCCACATCCTTGTATCCACAGTAGAATTCATCCTCATACCCACATACAACTTGCATTGGCCATACTCTTATGAAAAGAAAAAAATAAAATAAAATGAAGCCAAAAAGCCTTTTTACTGGTCAACAATTTAAAGATTTTGAAGCCTGTATTTAAAAAGAAGAATTGCATATCAATATCCTTTCCTGCTTTGAAACTCTATTCAAATACATCAATTCTTCCAAAACCTTTACATACTATGGATCATCATAATCCAAGTCATCAATTAAATGGAGTTCCATCATCTCTAGAGTAGGGGTGCTCTGAAGATAGCAACCTAATACACTGATTTCCCTACCATGAAATTCAGTTATGCCTACATAAATTTGTATCGTAAGGAGATGAGAGAGTGGGGATCTGAGACATCTAGGTATGGGATATTTTGCAAGTTCTTGCGTTGCATTTCAAAACCAAAATAAGCCAACTCTGCACTCATTTACAAGGTAAAAGACACAAATATTCATTATGAACATCATGGAAAAAAACATGGGATAATTTTATGGTTGTTTCACATCTTATAGAAAGTTAAATTTTTTAATTTTGGTACTGTAGATTTGCATTAAGGAATAAATATTAAACAAAGTCATTACTTGGTTTTGTTTCATATATATTGGATATATTGAATTTGCAAATTGGACATAATAATGAACCAAAACTTAATAGTCAACCTAAGCTACATCAATATATGCTTCATATTTTTTTTTTGATGTTATACCCTGAAAACTAGGTAGAAAATGCAAACATTCTTAAACATTGAAACATGTTGTTTTCTACACGTGTAAAAGAAAAGAAGATTTTTTTTTCTTACCAAGATAAAGTTGTCACCCCTTAACAAACGTTGGAGATTAGGAAGCCTCTTGAAGAACAAATTGAGAAGACACATATTTCTTTAAGAAAAGTCCCAACATATATGACCAACTCCTTTAATGATTTACAGCTCCCCATCATCTTAATCAATATGTCCATAGAGAAATTGTACGCCTTACCAGGACATGAGTCCATTTCCAGTATGCTCAAACTACTTCCACGCTGCATATTGAGTCTTAAAATAGAGCATGAAAGCTCTTGAAACAATATCCCATTCACTCTCAAATATTTTATCATGTATGCTCCTGCATACACATACAAGACAACCTGCGTTTACAGTGGTTTATTTATATTTTATCCACATACAAATTCCATTTACAATGGTTTCACTGTAAAGCGTTGAAAGTAATAGTAAAATCCAGACTTACATGAACATAGTTTGAAGCAATGTGATTGAAGAGGTTTTGCCTGTATCAAGCAGTTGTTTGACGCAAATTTAGTGATTCCTCTACCGAGGACCCCAAACGCAAGGAGTGCACAGAAGGTTGAATACTGACGATCAAATATTCTTTATGGTTTGGCTAGTTGACTGGGGCATTTGATCAAACTAGATGAAAATACAACTAAGCTTCAAAATGGGTCCTATGCAAGTTCTTTCAAATGATATCCCTTGGAAGCTTCAACATAGTACTCAGTATCATCATATAGATGATCACCCAAAAACAAATCATTTGGTCCTGTTGAAGTTTGGAGAACCAAGTCACCCTTTTCAAAAGGCCATTGCTATAGTCATTTTGAGCAATTATTTTAATGTAAACACTTGGGATTCCTCGTAGCACTGACCCTTGAATGTAATTTCTTAGGTGCCCCACAGAAGAAGGATTACTGAGTTGGCACCCATCAGTTTTAACAACAATGTGTTAACTTCTTGGATAAAATAAGTCCTTTTCAAAATTGTTTTTCTCACTAGCATTCCTTTTATCTCTCGGAACAAAAACTAGTTCATCTTCAAGATTGACCTAATGAGTGTAGTGATATACATAATTTTTTCTTGGTCCATTAGCACTTGAAACAAGTTTGGCATCATTGATCATATCTATAAATGCACCCTCCTTTTGCCATATGTCTAAAATAATGCTTCCAAACAACTCATTTTCTTTGGGATAAGAACTTGAATCAACATGTACTTCACCACTCAGTAGATATTTTTCACCAGTCAAATATATAGGCTTATGGTTCCAAAAATTAAATTATAATGAAGATATTCCAAAGAAAACGCATGAGTTCAAGAAATGAAGCATGTGCACACAAGGAGCTTCTAAGTGGATTTGTTGCCATCCTTTCTTAATCAACAAATTCATGGTTCTTTGTTTGTATGTACGATGTAAGAAGCTATAGGATGAGTAGACATAATACACAACCAATATCCTTTGTGGATAAAAAGTATCTCCGAATGATCAGAAACACCAACATTGACATCAATAACCTCTCTCTTCCGACACCAATCATCGTCCCAGTCTAACAAATCAAATGAAGGTCCATGTTTTACCTCAAAGACGCCATGCACCAGGTAATACATTCTCAAATATGAAGTCACTGCTCTCATTTGTTAAACTTAAAGAGTTCACCTTCTATGAACCCAGAGTTTAATAGCTAGAGAAGTAAGTGATATAGAAACCAAGGAGTCACATGCTTCCTTGCATATCACCGATCCATGGATATCAACATGTGCCTTTTGTAAATTTAATGCCAAGCATTGGTCCAGTTAATGTCACATCAATATGTGACGGTGAAAATTGAAGACCAAAACCATGTTATGCTATTGTGATCAGCGAGGATATTCGATATTCACCTAGTGGAACCTTGAAGAAGAAGTTTCCCATATCATCAATCCTCTTTACTTGAGGCTTAACATTCTCTGGCTTGTGTGTCAAGCCAACCTAATTCTTTCCAGAATAGCCATTTGTAACTAATTTTAGGGAGCCACAAATATTATAATGTGTTGATTCTATCTCTGGGATTGAAGCCATGTTTGGCAAAACCATGAAATTCTCCAAACTGTTAAACTCGAAGTGATCCTTCTTAGCCTTGATTGTGTAGCGTGTTAATGTTACCTGATCAACTTTGTAATATCCCTGGACATCTGTTGTATCTCTTTCTCGTCCATCAACTAATATCTTAACACCTTCAACACCGACACCTTCAGAAATCATGACACATCCGCCAACTCAGAAACTTGTGACCTAAAACAGCTGACATATATTAACATCATTGTGCTCAACTAGAACATCCATAGATGGAGGTCAAACATAAAATATTGTATTCTCACCCTTGTAGAATGGCAACATCCTACATTTTCCACATAGAATAAAATTAAAAGAAAAGTTCCTATTTGTATGAGATATTGCATGACAAAGCGCTTGATCTGGTCAAGGAGCTGCTCTAGAACCCTGAGGGAACTTCACCTCATGGACATGATTTGAATAAAGGTATACATGAACACCTAAAATAGGTTTACCCTGAGAAACAACTAAGCCATCCATATCATAACCAAGGACAGAAAATATGTCATCTACTACCAAATTTCCAAAGCCCAACTCTATCTCTAGAGAGCCTCTTTGCACAATTGTTAAGTGAACATGAGAATCACGTATTTGAAAGAGAATATTATATAAAATATAATATATAAACCTCAATCATTGTACCTCATGTGTAATCCCATCTTGGCTAGGATCAAAATTAGGTATGATGTTGTATCTTCTTCCTTTGTTTAAAAATTGGCTCAAAGAGCCTGCTCTTTCCACTTCTTCATGTTTTATTTCACGGAGGGATACTGCGTCCTCTAGATGCCCATTCTCAAGGAATAAATCTAAAATATTTATGTGGGAAGAGTCAATATTGGGAATTTTTAGTGGCAAGAAATTTAGTTTCAATGGTTTCTCCAAGCCCTTTTCATGACACACAAACAAACAAAAGCACGTGTCAACACTTTCTACATTTTATTTCCTAATGTCTTCGTAGTGCAATATTTTAGGTTGAAAACATTATGCTTCTATACTAGCATGAAATTATCACGTGCGTGCTTGACAAATATTTGGTCACTATAATTTACGCAAAGGATGCTTTCTCCAAACTTATTATGTGTATCAAACGAAGGCAAAGAGTGATAAAAATATCACGACCTTTCCTTTTTGAAAAAAAAATCTAGTGGGATTTGATATGTCCTGATATTTGTATACTACTGGAGGATTAATGAAATTTATGTATTCATGATGGGAAGAAACCAACCTATATTTCCCTGGAGTAAAATTTGAAAATGTGTAATTTCCTCCCTACGACGTAAACACAACATTAATGAGGTCATTGCAGGTGGAAATGAGTTCAACCTTCACATTTGCAGGACCTCCATTTATCTCTGGATAACTTTCTGCTTCAACATCCCCCAACACTCTCCCAAAAATAGTGAACCCTGTGAAGCAAAAATTGATCTCTTCATTGCCATTTAAACCATTGTGATCCATTACAAGAATCTGATTTGGTTCCCATGACCATCCATCCAGACCTTTGAGTCGGATTATAAAAGATCACTTTTCATATAGAGTGATGAAATAATATCCATTTGGAGCACACTGTATATTGTCCTTCACCAAACCTTCAATTGTATAAATCTCAACAATAATGTGAGAGTAGTCGAGCTTCAGATTTGAAGGCTTCCTCAACTTTGTCAAAGACGAACTTGCCTCAACGAAACCTCTGCATCCATTGATCCCGTTGGTAATAGTTCAAACTGCTAGGCATGTAACCAACAGCGGAAGAACCTGCCACATCTCCATTACAAGGACCTTCGAATCTAAAACCCTACTAGTTTTCCTCCAGGTTTCAACAGCTCACTGCATCTCTCTTCCTCTAGTTCCCAACTAGTTGTCGCTATTTCAATGCCGATAGAATCTGAAATCACTTGGATGGTTGAGATGCTGGGCTTTTGGGGGCACCAAACACGTAGATCCACTAAAAATCCAATCCCACCACAAATATCTGGATCAATTTTACCCTCACAGAGATCTGGATAGGCGCTACCCTCGCAGAAACAGTGTCAGGTTGAAAAAAAATGCCTTTACATTTTCAATTATTAAATTATTAAATTATTAAGTTATTTTTATTTCAAACTTTAAATAAAATAATTACAAATATATGTAGTCTCTTTGAAAATAGAAAGCAACTTTTCATTGAAATTTATTTTATTTTAATTAATATAAAATTGTTTTTGGTTATTTATATGTGTGTTTTCAAAGTTATTTGTAATTTTCAAATTAAAGATAAAATAATTATTTTATTTTAAAATTGAGGAAATTATAAATATTTTTGAAAGTAGCTTTTCATTCAAATAATAATTCTTTACTTTCAATTACATAAATTGATATAAAACTTGTAGAATTTTGTAGAATTTTTCTACACATCAGCTAGCTCTGATACCATGTAGAAATTTCTCACCTATAGATCAACCTGGTAATGCAATCTACTAAAGCAAAACACTTGATCTACTTCTACAAAAAAATTAGTGGAAGCTTAGTCAACCATGAGAAACATCAACAAGAACACATATAACTGATAAGAAGGAACCAATCACACATAACACAAAAGAATTTACCCGGGGAAAGCACCTGCCTAAAACCCCATCTCTATATTACCATACAAGTGGAAATATAGTCCAGATTACACAAAGCCTTAGCTCAGAAGCTATCCAGCTCTTAGTACAATCCCTTTGCTTCTCATAGACAGTCAAAGGCTTCTCACAAACCTTCTCCTCTACCCTCCAAGCCTCCTATTTCCTTGTGCAGTTTCCTTGAGGTCCAGTGCTGCCACCTGTGTGAATTGGCCTCTTCACACACTCACTAACCTCTGATATAACTGCACAAACTTGAAGGAGATAAATCCTCATCATGGAAGATCTTCCTTTATAGGAAAAATATTCATCCAACTGATAGTACACTGTCCGTTCTCTGATCTCAATTGAGTCTATGTATGAACGAACATGCATGAGTTATTTAAGCTATAATATTCAGTTATCTGAAAATACCAGTTGTTACATGCATGCAAGCATTAACAAACTAAATCTCATTAATTTAACAACTTGTTAAATTAATCTAATTCGACTTGACTTAGTTAATTGAGCCAACTAATTACTACTCAAATTAGAACTCATCATTATCTCTTTAAATGATGGATAAATTCCTTAATTAATAGACAAACTATTGCATGTGCTCACATAGACTTCAAGTTTGATTTTCCTTAACTAATTAACACAATATGAATTAATTAATTAATTTTTCAAACTACTGGTAAGACCAAATTCTAATTTACTTTCTATAGGTAGACCAAGGACTGCTATAAATAGGAAGGGACCCAGAAATGTTATTTTTAGCAGTTTCACATCTCACCCAAGGTGGCCAAAATGCTTATTGGCTAAACTTTTATTTTTAGAAGTGCTATTTTTAGCAATTTATAACTTTGCATTTCTTGTTGTACACTTTTAAACACTCCCTCTCAACAAGAAAGGATTCCTCTCGAACCCAATCCTATAACTCTAGAATGTTTTGCATGCAACACATCTACCAAGTGCGGTTGCTCCAGCAACACTCGGAACCAAAAAACTCCCAACTGACCACTTTGTTGGGCTAGAAACATACTCAGATGCCGAAGCTCTACCTACTGCTGACAAGTGCTCCCTCTCTGACCTATGCGCTACTGGAACATCCTCATGCATCTCGCATCGTTGCACCTTTCTTTGTGCTACCTTGCACTGTGCAACACATTTGTGCCTCTCACATTGTTGCAGCCTGCATGCTCTGGGCTGTCCTAGGATTCCCTACACTGTAGCTCTCTCTGCCACTCCATCTGCATCTGTCTCTACCTAATCAATCAGTTCCTACTACTCCTCATCGGGGCTCTCGTAGCAAAGTTGAATCAAAGTGGTTGGGTACCTCAAGGATCCTACCCCTCCTCCTTGGGACGGTCACTCCATATCACCCCACCTCCTACCTAGAGGTATGGCTGCATTTGATCCCTTTGCTCACCTGGCTCGAAGTTTCCCCCTACTGGAGGTCTCTGCATGAGTAGATGTCTCTACTTGATCTCCTCTCAACTTCTCTAGTCGTGGTTGCTCCACAACCTCCTGAAGTTGCTGCACCAATCATGGCTCCTCCACAATTGTCTGAGACTTCTTCTGGAACTGCATGTTGAGAGGTAATATACTCTCCCTCTCAACCACCAAGTATCTAACATTTTCCTTGCTCCTCAAGGCTTTGCATGCATCTTGTACCTCAAGTGCATACAGGTTCTTAGCTAGCACACCAATCTGTTTCATATTTCCCGTCGTCACGATTTTTTTTTTTTAAAAGAGTTGATTTTAAATCAGTGATATCTCCCTCCTCCGAACTCTGATTCAACCGATTTTTTTTTTTTGGGTATTTTTCCATAAGGAATCCAAATCTGCTATTTGTTTCTAAAAATTTTGTTTACAAATTTTCAGATCTGCTCTGTAAAATCTCGGCCCAAAACTCAAAATTTTGAAATCTCCTCTTCTTGTATATTGTTCTTTCTTGATCACCTATTCTCCGATGGCATGTAGAATTTTGTAGAATTTTTGTACACATCAGCTAGCTCTAATACCATGTAGAAATTTCCCACCTGTAGATCAACTTGCTAATGCAATGTACTAAAGCAAAACACTTGATCTACTTCTACAAAAAATTTAGCGGAAGTTTAATCAACCATGAGCAACATCAATAAGAACACATCTAATTGATAAGAAGGAATCAATCACACATAACACAGAAGAATTTTCCCAGGGAAATCACCTGCCTAAAACCCCATCTCTATATTATCATACAAGTGGAAATATAGTCTAGATTACACAAAGCCTTAGCTCAGAGGCTATCCAGCTCTCAGTACAATCCCTCTACTGCTCATAGAAAGTCAAAGGCTTCTCACAAACCTTCTCCTCTGCCCTCCAAGCTTCCTATTTCCTTGTGCAGTTTCCTTGAGGTCCAGTTCTGCCACCTGTGTGAATTGGCCTCTTCACACACTCACTAACCTCTAATCTAACTTCACAAACTTGAAGAAGATAAATCCTCATCATGGATGATCTTCCTTGATAGGAAAAATATTCATACAACTGATAGTATACTATCCCTTCTCTGATCTCAACTGGGTCTCTGTCTGAACTGACATGCATGAGTTATTTAAGCTATAATATTCAGTTATTCGAAAATACAAGTTGTTACATGCATGCAAGCATTAACAAACTAAATCTCATTAATTTAACAACTTATTAAATTAATCTAACTGGACTTGACTCATTTAACTAAGCCAACTAATTACTACTCAAATTAGAACTCATCCTTATCTCTTTAACTGATGGATAAATTCCTCAATTAGTAGATAAACTTTTGCATGTCTTCACATAGACTTCAAGTTTGATTTTCCTTAACTAATTAACTGAAGATGAACCAATTAATTAATTTTCAAATTGCTGGTAAGACCAAATTCGAATTTACTTCCTGTAGATAGGCCAGGGATTGCTATAAATAGGAAGGGACCCAAAAATGCTATTTTTAGAAGATGTTATTTTTAGTAGTTTCACCTCTCACCCAAGGTGGCCAAAATGCTCATTGGCCAAACTGCTATTTTTAGAAGTGCTATTTTTGTCAGTTCTATTTTTAGCAATTTCTAAATTTACATTTCTTGTTGCACACTTTTCAACAAAACTATCTTGGATTTATCTTAATTTTGGATTTACCAAGGGCAGAGGGGATCAAATCTCTTTTCACTTTAAAAAAAAGTTTGTATATGAAGAGATTTTATCCCTCTGGCACTTGGTAAATTAGGAGTAAGATGATTTAATTATTAATTATAATTACAATTATTAATTTTATATTTCACTTTACTTATTTTTATTTTTATAATTTACCCCAACTTTATTTTGCTTAACATTTTTACATTAAATTTTATTTTATGGAGTTTCCTCAAATTAGATATTAAAATTGGTTTTCAAATAAAATAAATTGGATATATTTTTTAATATTACAAATTAGTTTTAATTTGCCCCATGGTGTAGATTAGTTTACGATAGAATGGGTTGTTAAGGCATTTCTTAAGATATTATTGGTTTAAAATTCTATTAGCTCAGTGTGCCACATGTGAGGCAATGTGGGTACACTTGGAGGTGATTGTAGTAGTGGATAGAATTGATTCTTAAGTACAAACTCACTATAGTTTTCTATTCTATTATATACAAAAAATATAACAATAATAATAATAATCTTATTTTTTATAATTTTATTGAATTGATTATTGATCAAAATTCGATGTTATTAAAAGTACATGATTTTATTGGAAGTAGTTTAGGTGATGGAAATAAAGGAAACTAATTTTCTTATAAGCATTTTCTAAATTGTATCTCCACTCAAACACTCTCATAGAAAAAAAAAGTCTTGACCCCACCCAGAATGCATAAATGGCAACTCTCAAGCAAGCCACCCAATGTCACCTTGGTGGCCTTCTCTCACTCTTTAGACTACAAGAAGGATATCCTTTTCTAGGGGGGATCCTTAAAGATCGAGCTAAGCTAGGTCATTGAATAATTAAGCGAAGTTCCTTAACAAAGACTAGCGATTTGACACTACTCGCTCTCAAAGTAAAAGGTCAGGGATTATTGTGAAAATAGTCAAACAAACCATGAATTATTAACAAATTTTGAATGATTTTAATTAGACAACTAAGCTTATTCATGCAAAAAAATTATACTTGAGAAATTAACAATAAATCCTGCTCAATTAACCATATAAAATGAGATGCTAGTGAAGCATATATACAATGGCACAATAAAAATAGAAAATGAATCATAAATTGTCCATACAAGTAAGGTAGTAGATCATTCATTCATCCCATTCATGAGCATCGGAGATTTAGAGTTTGTTGTCATCATCAAGAGACCATTCCACAATTAAGATATCATACACCAACAGTTTTAACCATGTTTGGGACAACAAAGAGTTATGTGTTTGCGATGATAAATAAAGGAACTACTCAAACTTGTCATTGCTACTAAGAACAATGAAGACAACAAAGTTGAATTTGGACTACTTACACATTTGTAACATTCAAATGTCATCCACTTATCATCAATTTATCACCATTTATAGTTCGGTAGTTTGTAACCATAGAATTGTGACCTAAACAATGTATTTGTAACATTCCAAAGTGTGTAATTATAACTAATGAAACATGAGCAATACCATTAGCTTGTGAGCACAATAAACACTATGCATTTAGAACAAATTACCATTAAGACTAGAGACCAATGTAAGTTTTAAATCACCCCTAAACAATAAGAAATTCCATATGTCAACATCAAATATTTAAGAATTGTGCGCAATTTTTAAATTGTGTGAAAAGTGCACCAATAGTGGCATTATTGGGCTCTGATCACTATCTCATGATGTGTGTTAGGATGTGGCATTTCAAATTAGAAAGTGATTATACATCTACAAAAAGGCAGGCAAGTAAACCATCAAGACAATCTTAAAAATAATGAATTGTTAGCCTTATGAACCAATTCATTTCATGTTCCCATGCATTGGTTTGTGGAAGGGTGCAGTTAAATGTCAAATTTGTTCAAAAAATGTAAGAAATAAATGTATCAAGAACAAAATTTGACCATGATGCAAATTTGTAAACCCTTTTCACAATTATTTATAAAAAGTTTAAATATCAAGGTGTTTCATGCATTTACGTACTCATGTGAAGCTTATGAGTGTTTAGTATGCCATAGATATGTTCCCTAGATGTGTCAAATCCAACATGAACAAGTAAAAATATGATATTGTGTCCTTACAAGTAAAGCACTAATCATTTTTTAATTACGTTAATCATTTTTAATTTTGTCACTTATTATCTAGTCATATATTTTAGTCCTAGACTAAATTAGTCATTTAAGTTAGTCACTTTTAGTTAAGCCACTTAATATCTAGTCATATGTGTTATCCTTAGACTAAATTAGTCATTCAAGTTAGTCGTTTTTAGTTCGGTCACTTAAAATTGCTCAAATTTAGTAGTAATTCACTTGAAATAATTGTGGTGACTAACTTTTTTAGCCACATAGTCACTAATCTCTCATTTTGTACTAGTGGAATGATGACCAATTTGTCTCTTATTAGCACAATATGGATGAAAAGGCTTGTAAGTGCTAGCAAAAAAATTGTACTCATGATTATAAAAGTTAAGGTTGATGATAAGTCTAATTATTTTAAAGGATGTGATCCTAAACATAAATATGGAATAGTTAAGATTGTTTCTAACTATGATGAAGTGTTTTAGGAGCCTAAAGGATTTCTTCCCAGTATAGAGATACAACATGAGATCCAATTGAAGTATGATGCCCCTCTTCCTAACATTGGCATGTATAGCTTATTGGTGATTGACAATGAAGAAATCAAGAATAAAGTCCAAGAGTTGATCGAGAAAGGAATCATATAACCAAGTAATTCTCCATGTAGATTGCTCATTTTTCTAGTACCAAAGAAATGTGGTATGTGGAGAATGTGTGTGGACTTTCGAGCATTGAAAAATCTCACCATGAATAGCATTTACCTTATTCCTCATATTGATGACTTGTTAGACCAATTGAAGAATGAAATATATTTCACTAAGTTAGAATTAAGAATTAGTTATTATCTGTTGATGCCCCGAAAATCGTTACATCAACATTGGGGGATAACCACCCAGTCCAGACCTTAATACAGCTCCTTTTCCATTTGGGATGGTGGCTCCGACTGGATATAATGGGACCAGTTTCCCAATAGTGAATAAAAGGGGGTGAATAAATGATTGGTTTTCAAATAAGTGATTATTTGAAAATGACTATTTTATCCCGGGAAGCTTCTATTCTTTAAGTGCAATGTTTAATAATCTAAGTTTGCTGATAGGCATATAGATGACACTATGCAATAAACAAAGACATTTATTTAAATGATAATTGCTTCGTTCAAGTAGTTGAACGAAGTAATTGATAAAGTGATATTACACTTCTCTTTTATATTACCGATACATGCATGATTGAAAGAATAGCAAACTGTAAACATCCAATAGTGGAAAGCATAAAGTTTACTGTTAAAATACATTCACATATTCAATAATAGCATAAATGACTAAACAACAATTCACATAAAAGGAATAAATTCAGACATAGATAATAGTACCATATGAGCTAAGAATTATCCCCTACGCCAATCGCAATTTGAATTCCTTCTTCGGATTCAGAAATACTTTAAAATAAAGGCAATAGTGCACATTCATATCAAAGCTTCGTTGTCAAAATTTGGAAAAATTTGGTCCAGTTTTCATAAAAGAATATGCTTGAAGTACAGTAGTGCAACTTCAAGCTTAAGTCATATACAAAAACTTACGACCCTTTCTAAATGCATGAAAGGGTCTATAAATACTAAACTAAGCTAACAAACTACAAAATTAAAATGCTACTAAATTGGTATAATCCGATCTTAAAATATCTCCTCCACTGTGATCTAGAAGTCGGCAGCGATGATTCTTTCTTCTGGCTGTTTGCCCTTTGTCCTGAGTTGGCATATTGCCAGCATTGGCTCCACTTCTTTAGGGCGGCTGAGTCGTGAATTGATTTGAGCAGCATAGGTGGCATCATGTATATCAGGAATAATACACCCGATTGCACCCGTCAGGCATTTGGGGGCGGCTCTCTGACTGTATGGTTTAACTAGGAACAACTAATAGGTGTCCCAATTTAAGCTTTTAATCCCTGATATCAATCTCCCATTCTTTTCAAGCTCTTGGTTACATGACTGCTCCAATGTCTTGGCTGATAATAGTTTACCTGGTGTACATTGAGAAATCATGTTAGATAAATAGAGAGTGTTATTGATCAAGTCAATTAAATTTCTCATAGATAACTTGCATCAGGAAACAACTCTCTCTGCTTTCATTAATTGGGACTGCGATTTTGTGAATAGGATTTCCTTATGGGATTCTAAGATTTTGGGCAAGTTTGCTACCTTTCCCTCATTGGAGTCCTGCCATGTAAGAAATTATGTCAAAGTGTCTTCGGTTTGCTCTAAATCCTGCATGGCATCCACTAACTTATCTATTATGGATGATGTTATGTCACATAAAGGTTCAACTTGGGCAATTTCATGACATAACAGTCTTATTTGCATTATTAATGCCTTGTTTATTTGCATCGCCTCTACTCTGAACTTAGCAGGATGGGGAAGACTCTTGAACCTTTCTACCTGGGCTGATAATTGAGCAATTTTCTCATCTTTTGTCTTTTCCATCTGTTCATTCATCACCTTCAACTTTGATAATGACTCTGATAGTTCCTTCTGTTTCTGGATTGCTCTTGAATCAATCCTTTGCTTCTCTTCCTGCAACTATATATTTAGTTGGTTGTTTAATTGTTGCTGTGTGGACAGTTGCTATTGTAGCTGTTCTGACTTCTGCTTCTCTTCCAATACTTGTGCTTGCAATAAAGCGATCGCTTGATCCTTTTCCTTCAATAAATTGCTTACCTCCGATGCCTTATCCATGGTGGCTGCCGAATAGGCACCAACATACTGAGATAACTTGGTTAGGTCATTGGAGGGGTCAAATTCTTCTCTCCATACCACATTTACTATTATTGTTTGTTCAAGGAACAGAGAAGGTTGATCAATCCTTCTTCTCTTCCATTGTCGATTTATTACAGCCATGTGTTTTGGGCTATAGAAAACATCTAGTGGAGGAATGTCCTCTACTTGCAAAACAATTTGATCGGAGGGGTTTTTTGGAATTATTTCTACTACTGTCTTTGAGGGTGGACCGCTGGTTCCTTTGTTTGGAGCCTCCTGTGATGCTGTATGTTGTGTATCGGCAACTTTGGATGTTTCGGCGTCCGTTGAGGTCTTAAGATTGCCTATAATTGTATTGAATTGTTGCCATTCTTCAAGCAATTTTGGGTCCACTTGAGTGTCAACATTCCAGGGAAAATTTTAAGAACCCCCCCTAAATTTACATGTATAATAAATGGGTGAATCTCAATGGTATATAGGAAAATGGAAGGCAATTTTATCAATAATATGATATGTATATATAATGTTTTGGCGAATCTCTCACCAGGCATGGCGAATATTTTACTCAATTATAAAATCTTGTGTTTATTGAATACACAAATGAAATCATTGCATTTCTTTAAAATATCTTTTGAAATCAAAATTACCGAAATTACATATCGATAATCTAGTGGTGTAAGATAAAATTCACCCGTGCCATTCACAGAAAGCATGAGAAAAAACCTAATACTATATATAAAACCAAGAAAAACTCAAATTCATCACTTTTATGTTCCTATTTGCAATTAGAAAAATTACCCAAATTACAATCTGTTTACTCCACTTCTAGGGACCTCGTAACCACCCTACCAATACACAAGTATGTTCCCGTTTGCAATTAGAAAAATTACCCAAATTACAATCTG
>APFE030247906.1:78415-124076 GCA_000404065.3 Pinus taeda
AACCTGGAGCTTAAAAATTACTATTAGTAATTTATAAAAATTAATAAAATTAATAGTTGATTTTTTATTTTATTTTTATTTTAACGAAGCTAAAATGTTTAACATACATTAAATTACAACATCCATTTTTACTCTTGATTGGATCAAATATTTTTTCACTCTATGCTAGTTTGCATATCACGATATTTGATACCTCTCGGGGTTTAGTAAATCCAGAGTAAAGATGGATATATTCTGGTTTAATTCCCCCATTTAAATAGGCTACATTCCAAGTGAATACCATGGGTCAATACCATGTGTCATTTTGGCGAATACCATGGATCAATACCATGTGCCATTTTTATTTTTATTAATACTAATATTAGGGTTAATAATGTTTTTTTGCATGGTATTAATATAAAAAAAAAATAAAAAATAAAAATGTTTTATTTGTTTACCATACCTCTCGTTTATTTATATTTTTATTAATTTACCATACCATTCATAAATACAAGGTGACTTATGGAGTAAATATAAAAAAATATTTTATTTGTTTACCATACTTCTCGCTTATTTATATTTTTATTAATTTACCATACCTCTTTTACAAATATGGTATTTGGCCCATAGGATTCACTTAAATAAAACCTCTTTCTTGAGGCTTCATAAATAGAACGAGGGTTATGGACTAAATAGAAAAAGAGGTTTTATTTATTTACCATGTGTCTAGTTTATTTATATTTTTATTTATTTACCATACCTTTTGAGTAAGTATAAAAAGACGTTTTATTTATTTACCATACCTCCACTTTACTTATATTTTTATTTGTTTACACCCTTGCATGTATATAAGGTGACTTATGGAGTAAATATAAAAAATGCTTTATTTATTTACCATACCTCTCATTTATTTATATTTTTATTAATTTACCATACCTCTTTATAAATATGGTATTTGGGCCTTTGGCCCATAGGATTCACTTAAATAAAACCTATTCTTGAAACTGGGCGAATGGATTCACTTAAATAAAACCTATTCTTGAAAATGGGCGAATGGAAGGTTGTAACTCCTAATTTCAAGGGATAAATTTACCTTTTTTACCCTCTCCCTTAAAATAAGGTGGGCTATTTGAGTTGATTTGTAAAAATGTACTATGATACAAAATACTCGCCCACTAAAAATTTAAAACCCCTTAATTTCGCCAAAGGGCGAACATTCGCCCCTAAAATCACCCCTACAACATTCACTTATTTGCTGCTTTGCTCTTGGTGCCTTTTCTATTCTTCTTCCCTTATCCTTTCCTGTTCTTTCTTTTCTGTTTCCTCTCATTCTCTTCTTTGTGCCTCTTCTTGTTCTTTTTTATGTGCCTCTTCCTTTCCTAATCTTCGAAGTTCCTCCTGCTCTTTTCTCTGGACTTCTTCATAGATTGCAGATGTAGCAGGAGGTTCATTAGTAAGCTGTTGTTCAGGATCGCTTGACTGAGTCATCGGGGTAGTAGCTAATAAATCTAGAGGTAGAGTTTGCAACCTCTGTTCTCTAAGTTTGTTAAATTCTACTAATCCATCATCACGGTATCTCATTTTGGCTAGCTGTTGTACTTGGAAAATTGACTCGGCGGAGGAGAACAGGTCATCAAACGCATCTTCTTTATGCTCGAATTTAGTAAGCTTGGCCTGATCTAGGGCGTTATAGATGATTTTCTTCGGGTCGAAGCGTCTATTAGGCAAAGTGGCGAGAGTTAGGACACTTATTTTTTCTGCTTCTTTCTCTGCATGTTTATAATCATGCAGAGTATAGACGTCGCATCTAAGAGGAAAAGGAGGCCAGACTTGCTTCTTTGAATTCCTGAGAGTTTTCATAGCTGACGTAGTTGTAAGATGATATGCTATTTCGCGAGCTAATAGCTTGTCTAGTATGTACAAAGGGAGGACATGAGGTCTGGATTGACTGCCGAAAATTCTTACATAAGTGAATTTTTCTTCTCCGAACTAGTTTCCTAGGGCTGTCAGGTCAATCTCAGCCTGAGAGGAGATCTTAGGGGCAGGTTTATCAAAATTGCATAGTAAAGAGGTAGCATAAATCCATTGCAGACTTGGTATAAATGGTGTTTATAATGAGCTTTCCAAAATTTCTGGTGGTAGACATGAATAGGCATAGGGTCCTGGGGGGTCCATCTCCACCCTAATACAGGAAACTCAGAATTGAAACAAAGGGTATCCAGAATATAGGCACTAAAATAAAATGGAGGGATGAACCTATCAGTGACACAGGATTTGTTTCTGAACTCAAGAATAGTCGTAGCCAATTTGTCCGATAATATAGTCCCCCAATCCATTATCTCACTATTACATGTCGCTTCCATCAAAGGAACCATTTCTATGGAAAGCTTGGAAGAATCATGCAATCCCCATAATCGACACATCATGACTCCAGCATAACAATAAGGAGAGCATAAATAGTCGACAGAGTACTTACCCGAAGACTCATGTTTGTGTTTCATCGAGTTTTGTTTCCATTCTCGTATGGGTGCCGACTCAGTCTCATTCTCATCTCGAAACTTTTCCAGGAATGATTTATTGTATTTCTTCTTTGGCTCGGGAAAGTGGTACATTTGTCTGAAATCGTTGGGCTGAAATGAACCAAATATTCTTCCATCGACACTGCAGAATGTCCTGTCCGTAATTGGAATTGCCTCAATTGCCCATCTCACCACATTCGTATACAGAAGAATTTGTTCTCGAGCTGCTATCCTATGCAGGTAGGAATCAGCCAAATCTTTCAAAGTGGCATCAGATTTCCAGCTTGAACCCGCTGAGGCTTGCACCGATGTTTGCTGAGGTTCCTCGGCTTCTACCAAGTTGTACATACTTTGCCAAGTAGTGTTGCCAAGGCCAAGACATGTGGTATCTGAGATTAATCCCTTCTTGCTTGGGCCTGGATCGGTGGCATGTTGTCCTGTTACCATAGGAGCCGAAGGCATTCCAGACTTATTAGATTTCTTTCCCATTTTTACTGTAGAAAAATTCTGCGCAAGAGAAAGATAGACGTAATGCAGAGAATAGATAGCTAAAACCAAATATTAAGAAATTGTGTCAATCAATGGGAAATGGACGATTTATCATAAGGCTCCCGCGGATGCAAATCTCTAAAAGGATTTAGGCATGACTGCTCATTAATTGGCCATTAATACTTGTCAATCACTTAATTGCTTGCTATATCCTTTATTTTCCGAATAATGGTTTAAGCGTGGATTTGATTTGTTTTGGCGGTTGGATGCGAGCGAATCTCTATCAGGAAGAGAAAAGGCTTTCAATGATAATTAATACATAATATAGCAAAATCATATTGATCCTTTTCGAAAATCGTGCTTTTGGGTTCATTGCAATCGTCAATCGAAGGAAGGCTTGGGTAATTTCATTTGAGTCTTATGGAATCCCCGATCGCCGATATGCGATATCGCTTGACTCGCATCGGGAGTTTGAATGAGGAGAGCTTGTTATGTTCGCGTCACATTCCCCGATCGCCGATTGCGATATCGCATCGGGGCAAAGGGGAGGGGCCTTTTATTATTTGTTTTCCCGATTATCCATTGGCTATTTGGCTTTTATCGCATCAGGGAAAATCAATGGGTCATGGTTTATGCATCCTTTTTTTATTGCGATATGTGATCGCTTTATCGCAATAATAAAGGATTATTCGTTTTATTTTAAAGACCGATTATTTCAAAGGGTTTGAAGTTATTTTGTTTATTTCGGAACCTTTAGAAAAGTGATGGATTAATACCAATTTCAAATTAAAAGGGACCCATTTCAATTTATAATTTTTCTAAAGTAAGATTAATTGAAATGGGGGGTTGTTGTATAGCACAACATTATCAAATGACAATTTTTTAAGGTGACATTTGGAAAACCACTTTTGAAACAAAACAAGGTCTATTTGAATGGCTAGTCACGCCCTTTGGGATTTGTAATGCTCTTGCTAATTTCATGCAAGTTATGAATAATGTATTTAGGAAATTCCTAGATTAATTTGTAATATTATACTTAGATGATATCCTAATTTTCAATCAAAATTGAGAATATCATGTACTGCATGTTAGGAAAATCTTATATGCTTTAAAAAGGGAGAAAGTGTGTCTAAAGATGTCAAAATGCGATTTTGATAAAACATATTTAGTTTATTTAGGCTATATCATAGGTGGTGGTGAAATGACAATTCATCCCTATGAAGTTGAAGCCATCACAAAATGGCCTAAGCCTAATAATGTAACAAAAGTTAGGAGCTTCCTAGGATTAGTTCAATATTAGAGGAAGTTCATTGCTGAGTTTTCATTTATTGCGTCTCCTTTACATTATTTGAAAAGTAATAATAAAGTTTTTTAGTGGTGAGGAAAAAAACAAAAAACCTTTGAAAGTTTGAAAGATAAGATAAATACAACCGTAGTTTTGGAATTTCCATATTAACAACAATTGTTAGAGATTAAAATTGATGAATGTGATTATGCCATGGAAGTAATACTAATATGAAGAAGGAAACTAATTATTTTACCATTTTGAGACCTTCAATGGTGTAATAAGAAACTATCCTACCTATGACAAAGAATTGGATGCTTTGGTTTGGATTGTGAATCAGTGGAAACACTATTTGATGGGAAAAATCCAATCATCCATATGGATCATCAACATTTGTAGTATCTTCAATCACATTCCATGCTACAATGTTTGTGACATTTCTAGTGGATGGGATTTCTTGAAATAATTCCATTTGGTCATTAGGTTTAAGAACAATATACAAAAATGTTGTTAATATTCTATCAAGACCACCTATTATTGCATCTATTGTTTTACAACATAATTCTTTAGCTCATTAAAGGTATATCGGAAAATATGTTAGAGATGGATATTTCAAGGATGTATATGAAACACTATTCTATGACACTCAAGTAGAAAAATTATATTATCATATTCATGATAAATTGTTTTATAATATTATTAAATTATGTATTCCATGAGGGGAAAGAATACATGTAATTAGAAGCACATACTTCTCTCATTTATAGTCATTTTGGTGTAGGAAAAACAATAGCTTAATGGCAACGTTACTTTCATTTGTCTTGGATGGATGAAACTATGTCCAAATATGTAAAGGGATGTGTCATGTGTGCTACTAGAAAACCTAGTATAAAATTATGTTTCTATATTACACTTCATGTACCTTCTAATGCATGGGCAAGTGTGTGTATGGATTTTATATGGGGTCTAACTATTGATGTCTAGAAAAGGGAGATAAGAGAGAGTATTACACATGTTTACTTTCAGAATATTTGGGTTCATTTTTTCCCCCACATTCATTGTATCTGGTTGATATTCCTGTTTCCTTAGGGAGTTTTTGTCAACTTTATAGGGAATAATGGATGCCAAGATTTAGAAGAGAATTAATTTTCATCCACAGATTGATAGGCATAGAGAAGTGGCCAACATGACAATGATACATCTACTCAGAGGGTATTGTAGCAAGCATCCTAATCTTTGGGATAAGTAATTGCATAATTTACAACATGCCATATATTCTTCTACACAAAGGTCTCCTTTTTAGACATAGTTTTGATATTTACCTAAGTCTCCTATGGACTTAACTTTTGGGAAATATTCATTGGTGGATGGACACAATGATGTAGATAAAGCCATGAAGTTCATCTAGAAGATCCAATTGGTTCATTAAGCTATACAAGAAAAATTGGAAAATATTCAAGCTAAGTATAAAGGTAGACATGACAAGCATTGTGTCGATCATCGTTTCCAAATGATGTTGAATATCTTCATGTGGTTCTAAAAGGAATACATAAAAGTAAAGAATGATGGATGAAGATTATAAATTAGTGAGAGAGATATATCCTCACTTGTTTAATGAAATCAAACTTTTGGTGGTCCAAAATATTCTTAGAAGGGATTATTGATCTAGAAGGATTTCCATAATTGATCCAAATTAATTGTCTCAAATGATGATGAGAAGGTATCCATGTAAACAAGTTCGTCAAGACATTTCCAAAGAAATTTGAAAAATATCAATTGAACATCATACGCAAAATTTATGACCTTAGGAAGTTGTAGGCAAAAGAGGGGAACATTGACATGTTGCAAATTCTACACTGACACATGGCATGATGACAAGCTAACATGTGGCATGTTGAGAGGCTAACATATTTATCAATTAACAAATGATACATGGAAATATTAGAAGATTCTTAAATGGCACTTCATGTGTGGAGGATTAAATTTATTATCCAACACATGAAATCTTCTAGAAGTATGTGCCCCATACGAGCTAGTGCCAACAAAGAATAAGTTTTCTCACTTCATATATTTTTTCTTGCCACCCAAATACTATTTGTTTAACCATAATATTTTTTATGGTATTAAAATCTTTTATTTTATGCAATATAAAATGGTAGGAGGAGATATTATGGGATTTGGAATATGACCTCTTCCACAAAATTCCAATAACTTACCAATAGACAATAGACAATTACATGACTATATATTAGAGAAAAATGTTGTAATAAAGATTTTACGGGGGAGGGGGGTGGTGAATCAATGCAAGACACTTTTTTAAAATTTAAATAATAATCAAACATAACAAATAATACATGAATATTGAACACATGATGTACATGGAAACATATCTGGGAGAAAACCACAAAACTTCTTTGATTAATTTCATTTGTGAGCACCAACACTAGTTACAACTGTTTTTGTAGGCACTAACCTATAGGAGAAACTAATCCCCCTTTCCTTGCAGACACTAACCTGTTAGAGACACCAATCCCCACTGAATTTGTAGGCACCAACCTACAGGAGACACCAATCCCCGATAATCTTGGTTTTTATACTCTTCTTTACTAGCTACTTCAGATATCCTCTCATATATTCTCATTTTTATATGATTCAATAGCTCCATAGACACTCTAGTCCAAACATTTAATAATAAAAAATATGATATGTACACTCAGTTCTCTGATATGATATTTATCCTCGACTCTTTCCTTATAATATACCTCTCAACATTCATACATGTTGTCACATAGTTACATATACATTTGTTTCCCCTCTTCATTGTTGTTACACAGTCCCATTGCCACTTCCTATCACTTAGCATTGTTTTCACTTGTTTCCACTCAACATTGTTGTCAAAAATATGTTTCCTCTCTCACACTCTTTTGTTGGCACAATCACACTTCCAATCCCCTTATTCAATTTACATAACCATATATTTATATTTTTTTCTTCTCAAATTCAGATTTATCCATGGCTTAGACCCATGATTTTTTCTCATTGTACTAACCTATGGTATGGACATTGAGGCTAGTAGCAAGGTAAAGATTCTTGCCCACTTTTATACTTATTTTTATGCATTTCAAAGTGAAATTGTTACATTTTATGCTAAAACTATTGAACAACAACAAAGACATTACTTGTAACTCCTAGAAAGAACTACACCTTGACACAGATGTTGCAACTCCTTTGTCTAAGCATGGCATAGTTACTACAAATCCAACCCCAATTTTTTTTTTTGCAACTTTGGCACTACTATTCGTGATGATGATTATGTTGCAACACACCCTGGACATATTGAAGTTGTTACAACTCTTAAAATTCTATTTCATTGTTGCAACAAATTTTCTCATGCTATAACTCCCATTGTTGCAACTCTAAATTGTTCTTTCCAGCAAAACAATCAAAAATCCAACTATTCTATTAACAAGTACATAGGAAAATGATGAAGGCAATAGGACAACCAAATAAAGAACCAACACACCATTGTTGGAAAGAGAGTGTTGCACCCATCCATATTGGATATGAATTAGATCCAGATCCATGATGAATTAAAGCATCCTGTCTATGCTAAGATACTTCTACAAATTCTTGTTAGGGCATAAATCTACCTCAGGCTGAGAAAGGAAGAGGGTAACATCAAACCACGCTTAACCTGGTAGCTAGCCCTACCAGGTCGGGATAGGGCTCTCTCCTTGTCAATCTCAACAAAATATGATCAATGAGGCTTGAGATGACTGATGTGAAGACTAATTTTAGGCTAGGTATGTGGTAGATGGTTTGATTGAGTTTTATGATGATTTGTTGGCTCTAACAGAAAGGCAGATTTTGGGTCTCGGGAATGAGGCTCAATTTTGCAAAGATCTCAATGGGGCAAGGTAGGAAATTGATTTGATACTTCAAATTAAATGAAATGGAGAGATTTAGAAAAGTGAGGAGTTGAAGAGGGAAAGAAAACCTTAGGGATCCTCTTCAAACAGCTGAAAACATAGATAAATAAGCAAACCCTAGGTAGAGCACTGCAATTTCAATGGATTCTACCTTTTATCCTTGTTTGTTTTAGTTAAGAAGAAGCAAGATAGATAATGGCATACATAAAACATAAGTAAACTTACATTTACAGAAGGAAACACAATATCAAAGCAAGATGCCACATGAATCCAATAGAGTGCTGCAAACCCTGGTCTATTCCTTAGCCAAAACTGCTGGTATGAGTATACAATGAAGCTCCAAACTTTCTCAAAAGTCAAACCACACTAATGACTGAAAAATCACAACATATAGACAAACCATAACTCATCCTAGCCTCTAGGTGTCGGGCTTGTAAGTTTAGGAGCTATTCCAACTAATTCTAAACTAAGAACCAAAAATTAGGTAGTGGAACAGCTTGCCTCTAGAAACTAGGGAATTGATTCATTTAGTTGCAAATTAATTTTTGATAGATGAATCTACCTCCATGAGTGAAAATTTGACATAATTACATCTAGATCCATAAATTTACATTAAATTACATCATAAGTTTGACATTAAGAAGGAGAAAAGTCAAATTGTTAAGTAACTAGGCGAAAAACAAAGTATACTTGGTCAAACTGAGCAAAATTTCCCTAATGCGCCATGCTGATTTCCCTATGTGTAGCACCTATTTGAAGCCACTTTTTTAGGCCTTCCCGGTGTCCAATTCTACTCCAAGTATGTTGTTGGAAACGTCTACCTGTCTACATTCCAAAACAAGTGGAAGTTTTGAATTTGGCCTCTATTTACCCCTCCAAAACTGAGTTTTTCCAACACTGCTTCTTGTGTGTCCAAATAGGGGTAGAAAGGTCATTTTTGGGGTGTTTTTGACCCTTTTGGGGGCTCAAAACTTGTCAAAATCTCTTGGCCATTGGTTAGAATGAATATTTCTCCATGAAAAATCCAAAAATGCTGAGTTTTCCTCATTTGGAGGCCTCCATCAAAAGCGAGCACCAAGTGGCGTGGCGCATTGGGCAAAAAAACCTGTGTTTTGGCCCAAAATTTCCAAAAATGCAAAAAATTTCCCAAATTTTTTGAAATTTGGGCTGAGTGTCCCTCATCAAGTGCTATGTTGAGATAAGGAAGCCTTAGCCAAGATCTGAAGTCTATCTTGCTCTTTTTGGCTCCTCGATGCCTTCTTCAACTTGGCCTTCAACTTCCTGATTCTTGCCTTGCACACTTTGTTTCTCACCAAGTAATGATAGGCCATATGCATCAACATATTTTTCTCTCTGATGGCCTTCTCTAGAATCTTTTTCAAGTGGATAGTCACCCTTTCAAGCCAAGATTCACAATCAACATTGATTTCTTGCTCACATGGTGTGAGCTTCACCTTCCTCCTTTGGGCAGCTTGTTGGTTTTCTCGTATGTTTTGAAGCTCCATAATCGTTTGCTGATCCTCAAGTTGCTTGTTTCTTTGCTCCAAGTACATTATTATCCACTTGGCTCTTTTTAAGTTGAGGGAAAAAGCATTGATGTCCACCTGTTGCTCTTGGATGACCCCCTTGAGCTTTGAACTTTGTGGGCCCAAATCAATGTCATCATCCTCAATGAGAATGAAATTGGTCTCTTGCTCACCTGAAGGCCCCTCATCATGTAATGGCCTCTTGCCCTTGTCTTGAACCTGTTGTGCTGATGAAGGAAGCGAGACCCCTTCCACCCCGAGTGGAGATAGTACTTGCTTTGCTCCTGCAAACAACCGTCTAGTGCCCTTTTGATAGGTGACAAACACCGACACACTAGTGGTCTGTGTCTCATGACCCTCCTGCTATTGTGAAGGTACACCTATCTCATGAAACGTTTCTAGAGGTACCTGAGGGGTCATGAAGAACTCATGAGAAATGAAGTCCTCCAATGAGATGCCCTGCAAACCAAGCTAATGCATGACCACAATTTTAATGAGAACAAAATGATATATACTGTTAAACTACTGCTGAGGAGTCTTTTGTTGTGCTAGGGTGGTCATATTCTCAATATTTCGGCACATGAAGTAGGGGAGATTCATCATTCTCACCCTGGTAAAGTGCATCAACAATATGATATGATAGGCATCTAGGCGATAAAATCGGCCCTCACAGCTGAAATATTTCATTCTAAGTTTCATCAAAGGAGCATATGAATCTTTCAGGTACCAAAAGGGAAAAACTCTGCTGAGTTGTCTCAAATAATCGAGCTTGATGTATGGTTCATAATGTTCCCTATCAATTTGCTGCCTTTTATTCCATTGTTCTACAATATTAGGAATGTCAGTTGCTAGAGAAATAGACTCTGGTGTCAAGGTGAATGTCACACCAGCTAAAGTCGTTTGGCCATTATGTAGATGAAGCACAAAAAACTAGGCCAACTCATGATGATACTGGACTCTAACAACCATCTCACAGAACTCATAACAAGATTGGTGTTGGAAGCATGTGATAGCAAGAGGGCAGGCCTGCAGCTCAGCACGTGTAGTAGGATCCTCTCATATATGTTTGCCACCCTTGTGAGGTTTCCTTGGTGCATGTATTTTTGTAGAAGAGTCACTATGTGTCTCTTCATCTCAGTCGTATGAAGGGTTAGACTCCATTTTTTCTAGTATGTGAGTTTTCTTGATGAATATGAAGATTTTAATGGTGTTTTTTATTTTCACAGCCACCAAGGGTAAGAATGTATGAGGGACTGTGGAGGGAGAGGGTATGAGGGGTTTTGGGAATGCTATGACAGAGTTTTGTTTGGGAAATAGGGGATTAGGGAATAATATGCAAGCTTAGGGACATCAATTAGGGTTTGGGGATTTGTAGTTAGGATTTGGGAAAATGGGAATTGGGGATAGGGGTGAATGATTTGTTTTTTAGGAATATGAGAGTTAGGGAATGAGTGGATGAACTGGGAAAATAAATGGAGGAGTCAAAGAGTAAGGAAATGGTGGAGGAGACTTGGTAGAAAAATGACAAATGCAAACCCTAGGCAATGGTTTTTGAGAAATTGCAAGGACTTAGGGTTTGAGTTTTTTCACACAACCACCATAAAGTTTTATGAAAAAATCTTCCACTAGCAAGGAAAAGGGGTTGACTTACTTGCACACTAGAAGATTTAAGTGATTTTTGCAATTTGAGGGAGTTTATGATGAAATCAGGCTTGGCAGCTCTATGCGTCACGCCACAAACCCAACGTGCCACGCCTCCTGTATGTGTCGCGCCAGTATAAATTTAACACTGTGAAGAGTGGCCCAATGCGTCGTGCCACTTGTATGCACCGCGCCTCTCACCCAATGCTCCACGCCTCCAAATTTGCACAGTTTTTCTCCAAGCTTGCTTCCTTTGCTCAACATGACCTTCACTTTGCTCAATATTTTTTCTTTGAATGAAAATGAGCTTTTTGAGTCATGAAAAGTGATTTATATACAAGAGATTTTAATTTTTTATTCATAAAACCCACCTTTATAATTTTTGCATTGTAACTTTACTTTTCAACTCTATTTTTGGACAGTTTACTTTATTTGTGCCTTTGATGAACTGAATGACTTGAATTTTTTGTTTGCCTTCCAGGGGATGGAGCAGCTGAAGCTTGGCAAGGTGACCAGGGTTGCCACTGAAGTTATTTAGATATGGAAGAACTGAAATTAGATGAATTTTATACAATAAAAATCTAAAATACTCTGTTTTTCCTCAAAACAGAGCTTTTAGGAAAAATACATTTCTGAGCAAAATTTATTGGTACTAGAACTTTATTCAACCTCCTCATGCACCTGCTGACCATTTTTGGACATTTTGAAGACCTTTTTGTTGAAACCCTAGACCTAATGAAAGTGAAACCCTAGAAATTATTCTTGCAAGTTTAAAGACAAAAGGCGACTGCAGATGATCTTGATGAATGGAAATGGGTCAGCAGGTAAAGGAAATGAGGGCAAATGTACAACAAGCCACTACTGTAAGATGATCCATGCTCCTAATGGAATGCAGCTGACTGAGCGAGACACCTAATATGCAATCAACAAGAGAATTTGATCTCTGATGGAGGGATGAAGATACCAACACTAACACTGGCTCCAATGGGGATGGTAGCTCCTTGGAGGTGCCAAGAACTACAGATCTCTAGGAAAGTGGGAAGTGCCTTTGTCCATTGGGCTTTGGAGTCAATAACTTCGACAAACCAAAAAAAACTCTTGACTCAATTTCAGGACTGAAATGTGACTAAAAACTAACTCAATTTCAAGACTGAAATCGATTGAAAGACCTGACTCTAACAAACCAAACTAAAACTAAAATCAAACCTCAGTTTTATAGCCTTCACCTCTGGCCCCAAACTAAAAGAATGAAAACAGTACACACTTGCAATGGAATTTAAACAAATCGGTATGTACAATGATAAATATGATAGTAGAAAACACTTCACAAATAGTACCGTTTGAGTAGCCGACCATTGACTGACCCACTGGGATAGTCTTCTCCATTCATTTCTTGCAAAAGGAAAGCATTTTGGCTCCGATATGCAACAATCTTGTAAGGCCCTTTCCAAAGATTTTCAAACTTTCCATGTTTACCTTTCTCTTCATTCCTTGCATCCCATTTTAGCATTATGTCTTCTATTTGAAACTTGTCCACCTTTGCCTTTCGACCATATATCTTCTTGATTCTCTCTTGCAGCTAGAAAGTGTTCTGAAATACCTCCTCTCTAGTTTGCTGCAAATGATCATCTTCTTTGCCTGCTTCTTGTAGGAGTTTAACCACCGGGACTGCCAGAGAGGTCAGGAAGACTGTGTCCACACCATACACAAGCTCTAAAGGAGACATGCCTATAGATTTCTTTTTGACTTACTCTGTCTGCCCAAAGTGCATTGACCAGCTTTTTGTGCCAACTTTTCTTATTAGTTTCTAGTAGCTTTTTGATAATGTTGACCAAAGATTTATTTGAGGATTTCGCCATTCCATTGCCTTGTGGGTAATAGGCAGTCGAGTGACCCAAAGTGATTTGATATTTATGACAAAAGTCAATCATTCTTTTAGCTATAACAGTTGTTGCATTGTCAGTGATCAGCTTATTTGGATGGCCAAAATGAGACAAAATGTTGTTTTCAAGAAATGAAATAATTACCGAATCAGTGGCCTGCCTCATGGGAATTTCCTCAATCCATTTGGTGAAATAATCTGTCGTTGTGAGGATCCATTTGTGCTGCGCTGAAGAAGAAGGATGGATCTCACCAATGAAATCCAAACCCCACTGCTGAAATGGAGCACTTACTTCAATGGGCTTGAGTGGTAAAGGCTACAACTTCCTCCTACCTTGAAAAATCTGACATTTGTGGAAGCTTGCTATTGTTTTGTACACATCAGCAAAAAGAGTTGGCCAATAATATCCTACTCTCAAGATTTTATTGGCTGATCTCTTCTAGAAAAGATGGCCTCTGCAATCTCCCTTGTGAAAGTCTTCCATAACCTATTTTGCCTCTTCTTCAACCAAACAATTGAGTAAGACACCACTGGGATCTTTCCAATAAAGTGCATTATTCATGATACAAAACTTGGTAGCCTTCAATTTCAATGTCCTAATTTTATTCTTAGCCATTCCAAGTGGTGATGATAGATTTTGGAGTACATAAACAATGTTTGAATACCAAGGAGAAAGAAGAAAAATTTCTGATACCTAAGCGGGTGAACTCTCTTCATCTTCCTCGGACATAGCAGCAATGAGATTAATGTCCAAGGCATGCAAATTTGACTCAGCCATTAGTTTATCCAGCCCCTGTCCTTTGATGAGCTTTGTTGGTTTGATCTCCACGTCATATTCCAACAAGGCAACAATCCATTTGCCTCTTCTCCCCTCTGGATCTGTTTGCACTAAGACATCTTTAACAACAGCATTAGGGACATAAGCAAGGATGTGAGAATGCAAAATATAAACCCGGAAGTCTTTCAATGCCTTTACCAAAGCAAGGGCCTATTTTTCAATAATAGTGTACTTTAATGCTGCATCCATTATGGTTCTGCTGAAAAATGTAATTGGTTTCTCGAGTTGGTCTCTTTTCTGCATCAAGACCGTAGCCATAGTATGATCCGAGGCAAATGAAAATAAAATAAAATCCTGAGTATATTCCAGGCTGATCAAAACCAAAGTTGAAGAAAGAGCCAATTTCACCAAATTGAAAGACTTAATTGCTTCCTCAGTCCATCTCACTACACTATCTTTTTTGAGCATGTTTGTGATTTCCCTTAAATGTTCTGCAAGATTGGGCACAAAGCGACGTAAGAAATTCATCTTACCATTGAACGACTAGATTTCCTTCTTACTTCATGGAAAATCAATCTTTTGAATGGCTTCCACCTGAGCTGGATCGATGCGGATGCCCTCCTTTGATATAATATGACCGAGAAGCTTGCCTTCATCCATGGAAAACAAACTTTTCTTTGGATTGAGAGATATACCATACTTCCTACACCGCTGAAATACAATCTTCAAATGATAAAGGTGCTCTTCATCTGAATTAGAGAAAACTGTCAAATCATCAAGATAAACAACTAGAAAGACATCTTCTTCATTAGCAAATGCGATATCCATCGCCCGCTGAAAGGTTGCACCAGCATTTTTCAATTTGAATGGCATATTTGCATAGTGAAAAGTTCCCCATGGAGTGGTGAACACTATTTTGTCTCTATCATCCTCATGGACCAAAATTTGGTTATAATCTGAATACCCATCGAGTAGCGACATGCAGGATGCTCCAACTACTCTCTGAAGTATGTGATCCATCTTAGGCAATGGATAGTTGTCCTTCAAAGATACTTTATTCAGATTTATAAAATCAATACATAATCGAATTTCACCTGTTTTCTTGTGCACGGGCACCAAGTTTGAAATCCAATCTGAAAATCTTATGGGGACGATGATACCAGCTTTGTATAACTGATTCACTTCCTTCTCAATCGAGGGTAGTAACTTTGGATTTATTCTTCTTAGCTTCTGACGAAAAAGCTTTTGATTTGGATTGATCGGGATGACATGCTGAATTATGCTTGTGTTATATGCCTTCAAATCTGAATAATCCCAAGCAAATACATTAGTAAAAGAAGATAGTAAACTGATATACTTTTCTTTTACTTGTGGAGGCAACACTTTTGATAATTTCACCATTTTAGGATTTTCAGCTAATCCAATGTTCACATCCTCAACTCCTTTCTCGGTTGGTAGCAAGCTCGGTTTTCGGGCCACATCATCCTGATCGAACAACTCCTCTAAAGGTATTAGACCTTTAGGAATGACGTTGTCCTTCTGCTGCAAAACTTTCATGTGATTGACTTCTATATCTACCTCACTATCATCATACTCTACATCAATAAAAGCGTCTTTGAATTTACCTTCATTTTGCAGAAATTCATTGATATCCTCATCATCTTGAAACACTTGTCAATACCTTTGATTGTTGGGGACAACTGGGTGGTGTTTCATGTGGATCTCAAACTTGTTGTTTGAATTCATCGAAATTTTCAAATTACTTGTTGATGTTGCAAGTGAATTTGCAATGACATTCTGAACACGAGGGACACATGTCAAAGTGTAATCTGCAAATACTCTCAAGATATCTAATACAACATTGTGGTAGGCCCGCATTCGAGGAGGATTCTTAGCTTGGTATTCTCCTTTCACCTACTTGATAACTAACTTGGAGTTGCCATACACTGAAATATTTTTAGCATTTAACTTTCTAAGAATCTTCAAACCAGTGATTAAAGCGTCATATTTAGCCTCATTATTTGAAGAGTCAAAAGCAATTTTATAAGAATAGACCCTTACATTGCTTGGCACTTTGTTTGGGGCGAAAACAGGGCTGCGTATCCAAATGCCAATTCCAGCACCTTCCCTTCCTACCGCGCTATCAAAATCCATGCTCCATAGGCCTGTTTCATCCTCTTCTAAATGCTGAAACTCTGTTTGCTGTCCATCAATATGTTGCTACTGTCGGAAGTCTGATTGCTCAGCGGTACTATCAAGTCTTTGTCTTTCTTGCTTTAAGACTTCTCTGAAATTTTCAATGATCTCGAGAATGTCTTCTACTTCAACTACTTGGCTATTTACATCATTAAAGCTATCTCAATACAAAACAAATGATTCTAAATCAGTATGTAAATAGTTGATTGGATGATTCACTGATTTCTCCTTGCTAGTGATCATGTACCTCATCTTTTTCTCTGGGTATAATTTCCTCATTTGACCGAACATGGGAATGGTAGCATAGGAGAAATCAAGCTGCATTGTCCCTTTAATCTTTGCTCCCAAGATCTGGAAAGAAGCATGCCAAATCTAGGAGGTATATCTACCACAACCACATCCATCAAAACATTTTTAGTTGGAATATGATCCAAACTGACCACCAAATCTTTGATAAGACCAATGAACCTTACTCTACCAGAATCAAAAGAGTAAAGGTCATGATACTTTCTAGTGATATCCAATCCCAATTTCTCCATGATGGCCTTAGGCATGAGATTATGAGAGGCTCCAGAATCAAACATAGCATTGTGTAACACATAGTCATGCACCCTGAGATTGATCTAAAAAGGAGCTACATCACTATCTTGAGACTAACCTTCCAATGCCGGACCAAAAATCAACTCAAGTCTATCATCCTCCACGTTCACCATATCAGATGATGGATCTAAATTCAAAATCTTAGACACCTGACCTTTGTAGCTGTTGTTCTTCATCAATTCAGTCAAAGGAATAGATACTTTTAACTTAGAAATTTCATTTTCTAAGTTAAAAATTGAAATTTTCTCTACCTCTTTCACTAAAACATCCTTATTTTCCGTTTTCTCCTTTGATACACTTGGCTGACTAGATCTTTCATTTGTTGATGGCATTTTGTTGGTAGTAGGATCAGCTGTCTCTTTTCTCTTTTTCTACACAATGGGAGGATCATTCTTTGGTGTTGTCATCTCCTTCCTTTTCTGAATTGGATTTACGGGCACATCTCTACTTCTGAGTGAATATTATCAATGTTGGGCTAACAAATCATTCATATATCCTCTTTGATATTCATCAGACTCCTCCTCAAGAACTGTTTCATTTGCCAAGATGAAATTTTTGTCCCTTTGTACAGCTGAATTCTCGGAATACTCCTCATCTTCAGTGATAAAAATTGGCATATCATCAGGTGTAAAGAACTGATTCTCTTATCCAATTACATTCTCCTCATCATCTGATTCTGGAACATGTACAAAATTATGCTGTAAGGGTGTCTTCACTTGCTGTTGCTCTGCTTGGTCTTGTGCTCGCTGCTCTCTTTGCTTGATTCTAAATTGTGGTTGCTACTGACCACAGAAGTTGGGATTTCTAACTTGTGGTTCAGGCTTTTCAATTGTCAATCTGTCAAACATCTTCTCCATCTTCCGAAGGACTTGATCTGAAGTGGAAATTTCTTCCTTTATTGTTACCTTCTTTTCAGCCTTTGTTCTAGCTCTCTTGGCAAGCAGATTAGCTTCAATATTTATTGCAATTTTGCATGTCTTCCAAAGTGGCCGGATCTATTTCTCTTAATTGATAGGCCATATCAAGATCGAAGCCATCCGGAAACTTTATCAAAGCTAGCCCCATAGGTGGCTTTATATGATCAGGAATTGCATTGTAAACAAAATTGGATCTAATACAATAATCTTGAATAGACTCACCAACATTCCGCTTGATGTTCTCATATTCGGAAAGGATCTGAAGAGGATTTTTCTTCACTTCCCAGGAATCCAAGAATTGTCTCTGAAGATTAGTCAATGTAGTGATACTTGCAGCCGACAAAGCTCTGAACCACTTCCTCACTTCACCACCAAATGTTTGTACAAACAGTCTCATTGTCACATTTTCCGCATCAATCTCATGAAGGTCGAAGAAATCTGTCATCCTATCCACATGTTGCTGTGTCGTAACACCGTGAGGAGTGCTATCAAACAATGGAATTTTGCTTTGATAATCGACGGGCATATCATCCAAATTTTGAGGTAGCACAAGGGGTGCAAAACCAACAGCCATTGCTCTTGGTGGATTTGCAATTGGTCTTGGGGATGTTGGGGGAGTGGGTGTAGCTGATGTATGGGGTGTATGAGGTGGGGATGGTGGTGAAGAAATTTAGGATGTTTGAGGTTAGAAGGAGTGGGCGAAGGTGACACCACTGCAGATTTTTGATCAGAGATAGAAGGTTGCACGGGAAGGGTGGGAATGGAGGGAGTTTCGGTAGGAATTTCGAAGCTAGATGCAATCGTGGAGGACCCAAGGGTTGCAGATGCAGACTCTAAGATATCAGCAATGTTTGAAGCCACAATTGAAGTTTGGAGTTGTTTCAAGATATAATCGTCAATTGATTTATTGGCCTTTTCAGTTTCAAGATCTTTGACAAACTCTGGATTTAGGATGGTGGAACCAACAACACTTTCAGATTTAGTCTCAAACAACGACAGATCAAACTGTTCATCAAAATCAAGATCTTCAAGATACTCAAAAACCATAGGACATGAATGAGATTTGAACACGAGAATCACAGAACTTTCTTGACAAAGGATTCTTGGAATAAGATTGGGATTTTTGTACACAGGAGGTGGATCAGGATCCATATTTGCTCTGGTATATCTTTTGGAAGCTAGTGTGCTATTATTTCCAAGAAATCAAATGGACATTATCAACTTGTTCAACCTATCAAATTCTAAACTTATCATCCAAAAGCTTAGAATTATCAGATGTACTGGGGAAATTTGCAAGTTAGATATTCTGTTTATAAGACTAGACCGGAGATTGACAAAAGTAGCTTTTATCTACTTGTGCTAATGCAAATCAAAAGCATTTCAAAGGCTACTTGGCTAATCTTCAGACTTTGTCTGTAGTTTATAGAATGAAGAACACTAACAAACAAACACTTTCTTCCCCAGTGGAGTCGTCACTATGTTAGGGCGTAAACTTACCTTAGGCTAAGAAAGGCAGGATCTAGGGTAACATCAAACCATGCTTAACCTGGTGGCTAGCCCTACCAGGTTGGGGGAGGGCTCTCTCCTTGTCAATCTCAACAAAATATGATCAATGAGGCTTGCGATGACTGATGTGAAGACTAATTTTAGGCTAGGTATGTGGTAGAGGGTTTGATTGAGTTTGATGATGATTTGTTGGCTCTAATGGAAAGGCAGATTTTGGGTCTGGGGAACGAGGCTCAGTTTTGCAGAGATCTCAATGGGGTAAGGTAGGAAATTGATTTGTTACTTCAGATTGAATGAAATGGAGAGATTTAGATAGGTGAGGATTTGAAGAGGGCAAGCAAACCTCAGGGATCCTCTTCAAACAGCTGAAAACATAGATAACTAAGAAAACCCTAGGTAGAGCACTACAATTTCAATGGATTCTACCTTTTATCCTTGTTTGTTTTAGTTAAGAAGAAGCAAGGTAGATAATGGCATACATAAGACACAAGTAAACTTACATTTATAGAAGGAAACACAATATCAAAGCAAGATGCCACATGAATCCCATAGAGTGCTGCAAACCCTAGTCTATTCCTTAGCCAAAACTGCTAGTATGAGTATACAATGAAGCTCCAAACTTTCTCAAAAGTCCAACCATGCTAATGACTGGAAAATCATAAGATATAGACAAACCATAAATCATCCTAGCCTCTAGGGGTCAAGCTCATAAGTTTAGGAGCTGTTCCAACTAATTCTAAACTGAGAACCAAAAATTAGGCAGTGGAACAGCTTGCCCCTAGAAACTAGGGAATTGATTCATTCAGTTGTAAACTACTTTTTGATAGATGAATCTACCTCCATGAGTGAAAATTTGACATAATTACATCTAGATCCATCAATTTACATTAAATTACATCATAAGTTTGACATTAAGAAGGAGAAAAGTCAAACTGTCAAGTAACTAGGCGAAAAACAGAGTATACATGGTCAAATTGAGCAAAATTTCCCCAATGCGCCGTGTTGATTTCCCTATGCATAGCGCCTGTTTGAAGCCACTTGTTGAGGCCTTCCTAGTCTCAAAATCTACTCCAAGTGTGCTTGCTGGAAAGGTATACTTGTCTCCTTTCCAGAACAAGTGGAATTTTTGAATTTGGCCTCCAATTGCCCCTCAAAAACTAAGTTTTCCCAACATTGCTTCCTGTGTGTCCAAATAGGGGCAGAAAGGTCATTCTTGGGGTGTTTTTGACCCTTTTGGGGGCTCAAAAATTTTCAAAATTTCTTGGCCATTGGTGAGCATGCATATTTCTCCATGAAAAATCCAAAAATGCTGAGTTTTCCTCATTTGGAGGCCTCCATCAAAAGCGAGCGCCAGGTGGTGCGACGCATTGGGCAGAAAAACGTATGTTTTGGCCCAAAAATTCCAAAAATGAAAAAAGTGTCCCAATTTTTTTGAAATTTGGGCTAAGTCTCCCTCATCAAGTGTTGTATTGGGCCAAGGAAGCCTTAGCCAAGATCTAAATTCTATCTTGTTCTTTTTGCCTCCTTGATGCCTTCTTCAACTTGGCCTTCAAGTTCTTGATTCTTGCCTTGCACACTTTGTTTCTCACCAAGTAATGATGGTCCATGTGCATCAACATATTTTCCTCTTTGTTGGCCTTCTCTAGCATCTTTTCTAAGTGGATATTTGCCCTTTCAAGCCAAGATTCACGATCAGCATTGATTTCTTGCTCAAGTGGTGTGAGCTTCACCTTCCTCCTTTGGGTAGCTTGCTATTTTCTCGTATGTTTTAAAGCTCCATAATCGTTTGTTGATCCTCAAGTTGCTTGTTTCTTTGCTCCAGGTACTTTATTATCCACTTGGCTCTTTCTAAGTTGAGGGACAAAGCATTGATGTCCACCTATTGCTCTTGGATGACCTTCGTGATCTTTGAACTTTGTGGGCCCAAATCATTGTCATCATCCTCAATGAGAATGAAATTGGTCTCTTGCTCACTTGAAGGCCCCTCATCATGTAATGGCCTCTTTCCCTTGTCCTGAACCTGTTGTGCTAATGAAGGAATCGAGACCCCTTCCACCCTGGGTGGAGATAGTACTTGCTTTGTTTCTTCGAGCAACCGTCTAGTGCCATTTTGATAGGTGACAAACACCAGCACACTAGCGGTCTGTGTCTCATGACCGTCCTGCTGATGTGAAGGTCCACCTATCTCATGAAACGTTTCTAGAGGTACCTAAGGAGCCGTGAAGAACTCATGAGAAATGAAGTCCTCCCATGAGATGCCCTGCAAATCAAGCTGATGCATGACCACAATTTTAATGAGAGAAAAATGATATATATTGTTAAAATGTTGCTGATGAGTCTTTTGTTGTACTAGGGTGGTCATCTCCTCAATATTTTGGCACATGAAGTAGAGGAGATTCATCTTTCTCACCCTGGTAAAGTGCATCAATAATCTGACATGATAGGCATATAGGCGAGAAAACTGGCCCTCACAGCCAAAATATTTCATTATAAGTTTCATCAAAGGAGCATATGAATATTTCAGGTACCAAAAGGGAAAAACTCTATTGAGTTGTCCAAAATAACCGGGCTTGATGTATGGTTCATAATGTTCCCTGTCAATTTGTTGCCTTTTATTCCATTGCTCTCCAATATTAGGAATGTCAGTTGTTAGAGAAATATACTCTGGTGTCAAGGTGAATGTCACACCAGCTAAAGTGGTTTGGCCATTATGTAGATGAAGCACAAAGAACCGAGCCAACTCATGATGATACTGGACTCTAGCAACCATGTCACAAAACTCATAACAGGATTGGTGTTGGAAGCATGTGATAGCAAGAGGGCAGGCCTGTAGCTCGACAAGTATATTAGGCTCCTCTCGTATATGTTTGCCACCCTTGTGAGGTCTCCTTGGTGCATGTATTTCTGTAGGAGAGTCACTGTGTGTCTCTTCATCTCAGTTATATGATGGGTTAGACTCCATGTTTTTCTAGTGTGTGAGTTTTCTTGATGAATATGAAGATTTTAATGGTGTTTTTTATTTTCACAGCCACCAAGGGTAAGAATGTATGAGGGACTGTGGAGGGAGAGGGTATGAGGGGTTTTGGCGTTGTTATGATAGATTTTTGTTTGGGAAATAGGGGATTAGGGAATAATATGCAAGCGTAGGGACAACAATTAGGGTTTGGGGATTTGTAGTTAGGATTTGGGAAAATGGGAATTGGGGATAGGGGTGAATGATTTTTTTTTTAGGAATATGAGAGTTAGGGAATGAGTGGATGAACTGGGAAAATAAATGGAGGAGTCAAAGAGTAAGGGAATGGTGGAGGAGACTTGGCAGTAAAATGACAAATGCAAACCCTAGGCAATGGTTTTTGAGAAATTGCAAGGAATTAGGGTTTGAGTTTTTTCACACAACCACCATAAATTTTTATGAAAAACTTTTCCACTAGCAAGGAAAAGGGGTTGACTTACTTGCACACTAGAAGATTTGAGCGATTTTGGCAACTTGAGGGAGTTTATGATGAAATCGGGTTTGGAAGCTCTATGCATCGCGCCACAAACCCAATGCGCCGCGCCTCCTGTATGCACTGTGCCAGTATAAATTTAACATTGTGAAGAGTGGCCCAATGCACCGCACCACTCGTATGCACTGCGCCTCTCACCCAATGTGCCGCACCTACAAATTTGCACAGCTTTTTCTCCAAGCTTGCTTCCTTTGCTCAACATGACCTTCACTTTGCTCAATATTTGTTCTTTGAATGAAAATGAGCTTTTTGAATCATGAAAAGTGATTTATATACAAGAGCTTTTAACTTTTGATTCATAAAACCCACCTTTATAACGTTTGCATTATAACTTTACTTTTCAACTCTATTTTTGGACAGTTTACTTTATTTATGCCTTTGATGAACTGAATGATTTGAATTTTTTGTTTGCCTTGCAGGGGATGGAGAGGCTGAAGCTTGGCAAGGTGACCAGGGTTGCCACTGAAGTTATTTAGATATAGAAGAACTGAAATTACATGAATTTATACAATAAAAACCTAAAATATTCTATTTTTCCTCAAAACAGAGTTTTGACGAAAAATACATTTCTGAGCGAAATTTATTGGTACTAGAACTTTATTCAACCTCCTCATGCACCTGCTGACTGTTTTTGGACATTTTGAAGACCTTTTTAATGAAACCCTAAACCTAATGAAAGTGAAACCCTATAAATGATTCTTACAAGTTTAAAGACAAAAGGTGATTGCAGATGATCTTGATGAATGGAAATGGGTCAGCAGGTAAAGGACATGAGGGAAAATGTACAACAAGCCACTACCGTCAGATGATCCATGCTCCTAATAGAATGCAGCTGATTGAGTGAGACACCTAATATGCAATGCAACAAGAGAATTTGATCTCTGACGAAGGGATGAAGATACCGACACTAAAAATTCTAACTCAATCCTTGGCAAGACTTGGCTTTGGCAGTTGTGTCACTTTCAAAACTAACTCACTAAACACTTAGTAACTGAAGTCACTCTAATGACTCAAAATTCACATGGGGTCTTGTTAGCAAGTGATAAGATCATGTTTGGAGGTTTTTTCCAAATAATTGGAACCTCCTCAATCTATATACTCTCATTTAATGATGGATTTTCTGTAATAATGTGCTTTCCCATCTCTTCCACAAAATCCTCTTCTATGGAAAATTTGTCACTAACAAATCTATCTTCTTCAAGTCATCTTTATTCATGACATCAATAATATTGTGACACTGACCTACATCAATGATAACACTTCCTTTTTTATCAATTCCTTTGAAATCATTGAAAACACCTATTCAACAATCCCCCCCTTTGGCATTGTTGTTAGCACCACCAGACATATTCCAACTATTGATGTACTTTGGCTAAGAAATACCCTTATTTGTTGGCTCACTATAATTCTCCTTATATATGCTTATTTCTCCCCCTTTGACATAAATGGAAAATGGTTACAAATATGTAATACAAAGTTTACAAACAAATGTGTGTCATTTCTCCAAGTCCTGATATTTTGGAAGTCTCATATCCAAACCCCATACAAGTTTCTAATTAAAGGTGACATAGCTTGAATCCAAACAAAATTTCATGGCATATTCAAATAGGACTATATGTGAAAAAACCCACTCTTATCAGCAAAATCCAATGGCTCCTTGAGGCTATTCTATGCACATGAAATCATAGGAGCAAGGTCTCCCTTCATGATACTAATAGGAGTAACTGAATTCTTAGACCAAATATATATTGTGCCATCTGCAAAAACTATTGTAACATAGTTTTCATCAACATTAATACATGATCGACTCTAATCATTAGCCACTTTGTGACCTTGTGCCCTAAAAGTTGCACAGACTTTTAATGAATGGATGTCAAATAGATTATGCAAGTTGTCCCTACAACTAGTGAGAATAAAATTTTCATCGTGTGACAAATAAATTGAGATTATTCTTAAACAATAAGTAGCTAATTTAGTACCTGATATTCCAATTCATGTGTCCTAGCAATTAAGATTTCCATCTATAGTGAAAGACATAATAATACATTGTAGATGTTGTGGTAGAAATGGTGTTCACCACACACCCTTTGTCAAAGTGCCAAACCTTAAGTGTTTTGTTGTAAGAAACACTCATATATTTCATATTTGACAATTTGATAATATTCATAGCACAAAATTTCTCTACATTTTCTAATAAAGTATTCAAATTTAACTAGAATGAAAATCCAAGAGATATAATTTTTATTTTTTATTTTTAATCATTTCAAACTTTGAAATGATCCAACATATATGTTGGACAATTGGCATTGTCTGAATGGTTGGAGGCACTTGGTTGTTGTCATTGATGTCAATTGGACTAACATTAGTAGATTATGGCATTTATGTGCATGGTGTGTCAAGCTAAGGAGTCTCAATGGTGCTACAATCTCTTGTAGAGAATCACCACAGTAACAGGCTTATTGGAAAATCCATAAAATGATGACTATGATGGTTGGGAGACTCTGGATTTTTAGGAATTTATGCACCAAGAGGCTTTCTCAAATTCTCCTAAAAGTGGCATAGTTGGATAGTGATGGAAAAGATCTTTCTAAATGTATGTGGAAGTTTGCAAATGGCCTCCTGTATCAGGGGTTTTTTCCAGTCAAAGTTTGGTTACCTTAAGTCCTTTATAGTTGAGTTAAATGGTGATTGGAGGAGCCTTGGCACATAGCCAAAGTTGGTACAAGTGCCAAACTTGGTGGAAAATCCTATCAAAGAGGAAAAAATGAGTTATGTGTAAACATGGTGTGAATAACAAAACAACAAGGTATTTTTTATTACCTCAAGTGGATCCCACTCAGTAAAGTTACCCTAGCGGTATGGTAATGGCACACAAGTTAAAGTGTCAAGATGAATGGAGAAAGCTAATGAGGAGTGCCAGTAGAGAAGCATGAAGAAATTTTGTTGCCCAGTAGAGGCCCCACTTGGCAGCCTTCCCGACTTAGGTAGCCTGACAGTATAGCCCTGGAAAATCCTTAAGGCTTACAAAATGAAAGCGTAGGGAGACAGGGTGTTGGGACATGGTGGCAGTAAGTTGGTTGTCATATCAAATCATAAAGGCACTAGGAGGCCCTCACAATGACAAAAAATCCCACAAAGGCTAGCCTAGAGGAAATTTAAGCGGAACAAAATGGAAGTGTTGGTATGTAGGCGTCGGGCCATGTGGCAGCATTCCGACATCTGATAGAGGGAAGTCTTGTCAGGCCTCGAGGTGCTGAAAGTGTTTTCCTACACAATTGATCGCGTAGATAAATGGTGGAGAGATACTCTAGGGGCACCCCTCCCAAAAACACAATCCACTCAAGAGCGATGTCGGAGCCATATTTTGGAATCTGGTATTTTTTATTATAAAAAATGTTGGCCGCAAAACAAGGTCTCAGAGGACCCTTTCTCTCTCCTCTGAGAGGACACATGGTAGAAATTAATTGTCTTAGATGATACTAGAGGATGATGTCAGCATAGACACATGGTAGGAGGATTCAATATTTTTGGGCACCCAAATGACCCCTTTCTCGGTGACACATGTCACCACTCACAGGTCAACACATGGCAGGAATGATGTCATACTGGATGTATGACCCCAGAGGTAATTAAACAGGGGAAAATAAAATTTGTCGGGTTGTAGGGAATCATGACACAATGGCAGTGAACAAAGTAGTAACCGATGATAAAGCATCGAGTGGACCCCACAGGGTAGCTCATTTGGTAGACATTATTGCAATGGGATTGTGAAAATAATTTAATGGAGGCCTTGGGAAACAAGAATTAGTCCATGGTGGCAGAACGATAACCAATCAAGAGAAGATTTAGGAGGTCCCAATGGGACACGTCAACCCAGGGGTTAGAAATCTTGAAACTTCTTTATAGTTTCATTTTGAGATGGTGTCGAGACTAAGAGCTTTGGGCATTGTATTCGCATTTGGTCATGTAATATTAAGAACTGAGGGTATAGAGTGTTTGCACGTGGAGATAGGCCCTCGACAGGACCTTGAAGGGCTTAACACCTAAGTGTTATGCCGTTGGTCACAAGACCCGGTCTTATGGTGGATAATCAATAGGAAGTGAAGCAAAAGGGGCTAGAGGTCAAGCCTAGAGTCCTACGAGCCCATAATAACGTGATAATAACTATTAATAAAAGTTATGGGAGTGTAGGGATCCATGAATTCAACACAGAATTGGGACTTTGATAGCTGATTGTAAATGCGAGCAAAAGAGTTTGTGTTGCTAGTGTAATGGCTACTACAGAGATCATGAATCAAGGCAACAAGGATCACGATTATGCAGAATGATTCAATGGGCCTGTATTTAGTTGAAGTAAGCCACCTCTGGTCTCTTGTGCATGCTTCATTGAATTAAATTAAGAACAAACCCTCAGAAATTAGAGATCTAATCACAGTTCAGGGAAGCCATGATGGAGTACATATCAAGCTTTGTGAGAAATTAACCTCCTTGGGCATACAGACTGAATGAGATTTAATTCTCAGCATGGAGAATCACACATGTGCCCATTCTCATAATTGATTGTATTGCAGCTGTAATTGTTGAGTAGTTGAGCAGGAGAAAATTTCTTAGAAGCTCGTGCTCCACTTTTAATATGATCGCAATAGTAATTAACTAGATGTTACACTAATATGGAGAGCCATTCATAGAGTACACATTCATCTTGTGTGAATGGTAGGTTTATGATTGATAGGGATTGCATCATTCACTTTGTGACAATGGAACAAAACCTATGATTGCAGTTGAGCAAGGTAGTGAATTGAGAATTGTTGAGGTAGTTGAAGAGAGTAGTGTTGTGTATGTGAAAGTAGAGTGAGTGGGACAAGTGTTCAACTGAGATATAGTGTTACGAAGGGATGTGATTAGAGTTATAGGAGTAAAAAGGAGCATATTTTAAAGGTGATCTGCAGAGCTGAAGGAAAGAGGTTGGTATTACAGTGAATTAAAATTGTATTTATGTGTATTTGTATTTGCCTTTGTTTTCAATTTGAAAATTGTATTAAATGTAGAACATTTCCTAGAATAGTTCGTGGCCTACATTCATAAGAGGTTGGTTTCTCTTGCCAAGTTGGCGATTTCTATTTCAAGGGAGTTGGGGTCTCTTGTGAGTGGGTTCTCACAAACAACGTGATGTAATTAAGTGGGTGCTTACATCTTAATAAAAAACAAATTGATGGTTTTTCCTTTTGGTTTTTCAAGTGAAATTACCTATGTCGACATGTGTGTGTGTGTTGTTCAGTTGATGTATGTGAATATCTTATATTACTATTCATGAATATTGTAGTATGAATTATCTCTCAAATGACTGACAATAGTGAAAATAATGGAATTTTTGTAATTAAAGTTTTTAACAAACCCCACAATTAATGATTTAGCCCCCCCTCTCAGTAATTCCTTATTCCAACAATTGATATCGGAGCCAAGTTTCTTCAGGAAAATTCTAACCACTGGAAGGCATATCCATAAAGAATTATGTCTAGGCAAGATAGTTAGTTGCATACTCAATCAATATACCAGTATTTGATGGGACAAACTATGCCTTTTGGAAATTTAGGATGGAAGCTTATCTTATGTTCCTAGGAGTAGATGTTTGGAGCTCTATACTAGTATATTATGATGTGCCTAACACTAATGAATATGGTAAAAAGTTGTATGGAAATAATGCTAAAACCAAGAATTCCATTCTCGTTGGCCTCAGTAAATCTGAACTCATAAAGGTTATGCAGTGTAAGTTTTCCAAGGAAGTGTGAGTGAATCTCAATCAGACTCATGAAGGAAATGATAAAGTCAAGCAAACCAAAATTCGAATCTTCAAAATGAGGTTTGAAAGCTTTAAAATGAGTGAAGAAGAAATAATATCATAGTAATTCCTCAAATTTGATGAGGTGACCAATATGATTAGAGGGCTCGATGATAAAGTCAAAGAAAATATAATTGTACAAAATGTCTTAAGGTCTCTACCCATGAGATTTAATGCCAAAATATTTTCCATTGAAAAGATGGTTGATTTAAATAATGTCATGATGGAGCAATTACTTGGTACTCTCACAGCCTATTAGATGAGAGTAGGAAAAGAGAATTATGAACCCAAGGAGGGAGCGTTCAAAGTGTCCAAGAAGGCCAAGGAGCACAAATATCAACAAGATTTCTCTAGCTGCAAATTTGATCAATAGTTGGCTCAATTTTCTAGGAAACTAAAGCGTGGCTAAGGAAAGTACAAATGGAAGTTTCCCTTTAAATGCTTTGATTGTGGAAGAGTTGGACTCTTTTCATCCAAATTCCTTTACAAATAAAGGACATAAAAGGAAGATGATAAAAAATTTAGAAACAAATCTCAAAAAAATCAGAAGAGGAAGTTCTTTAAGAAAAAGGGGCTCTAATCCAAAGAGGACAACTCAATACCAGAGTCATACAATCAAAACTCATTAGAAGACAATTAAAATGAGTATTTACTCATGGAATTTGGATTAGACTCCAAGAAACAAAATATAACTCACTCTGAAGAGGAAGAAGAAGCAGTAGGAGTAGTGGAATTTGAATGGGAACTTGTCAGTGCTCTTGATGAGTTAAAGAAGGCTAGGAAAAAGAATAGTAAACTAAAACAACAACTACATTTTGTTGAAGAAGGTATGTACAACTCAAACAATGAGGAATTTTTTTATTAAAAAGAAAAACTTGAAGAAGTTATTAAAATAAAAGATACTTTATCTCTTTTACTAGAAGAAAAACAAGGACCATGTGAGAAGATAAAAGAAGAGAACAAACATCTAAAGCAAGAGTTGTTCAAGGTAAAGAGGGAAATGATCTCAAGAACATGCAAAGATGAAACTATATCCTTGAAAGTCAATTAGAAGAAGACAAATGAAAATAATAAGTTCTTAATGATTTGATCCATGAATGGGAAGAAAATTGTTAGAGTCTCGAGGTAGAGGTCGTTTGTCTGAAAACTTATCCTGAAAGATTGGAGACCAAGAAGGATATAAATGAAAAGTTCGCAGAAGGAAGAAGAAAGCTAGGTTATATTTTGAATAGTCAAAGGTCTTCAGGAAAGAAAAACAAGCTTGGGATACTCTAGACCACAATAATCTTCTATGGAAAATATGAGCTTTAGGTTCGCAAGATTTGAGGAACCTTAGAGATATGCAAAGGTGCATCAAGAAAGAATTAATGAATACAAAAATGTAGAAATCCAAAGAGGATCCCATCACTAGAATAATAACGCCAACCATCCCAAGGACCCATACCAATAGAGAATGAATCAATCAACTAGACAACAAAGGTATCGTCATGCAAAAAATCATCTAATTTCAAACTTCAGGTACTCTCCTTTATTTTATGTTCATTTTCATAAATGTCACATCTATGGACATAAGGTTTTTGATTGTAGAAGGATCAAATTTGAAAGAGATGAGCATTCCAGGTACAATAAGTATCATAATTTTAGATCTCGAAATTCTCCTCTCAAGATCGAAATCCCTTCTCTCCCCTAATGAATGATGTTGAATGCTTAAAATGTAAGAATTTTGGGCACAAGGTGTGTGAATACAAAAGCATATTTGAGTACCTATCTAAATCCCAATACACTTGGTAGCCAAATTTTCAAAAGGATAAGGAGGACTAAAAATGAAAATATGGAAAAAGCATGGAATGTGGACTTGCTCTGTTGACACACAATTAAGAAACTAGATGGTATGTAGATAGTGGTTGTTCCAAGCATATGACTGGGGATAAGAGAAAAATCTTGTCGCTAAAAGAAAAGGACAAAGGTAACAATGTCACTTTCAGAAAGAAAAAAAACACTCTTGTAAGAATTGAGGGTAAGGGCATAGTCAATCTTGATGAAAAGAATAAAGCTAAAAATGTGTTGTATGTAGAAGGTCTCAAGCACAAATTTCTTATTGTAAGCTAGATGTGTGATAATGGCTATAATATGAAATTTTGATCCAAAGATTGTGAGATTCAGCATGAAAAGAATTGAAATCTAGTGGGAAAGGTGGTCAGAACCCATAATAATGTATATGTGTTTGATGACTCTAGAGTAAGTTGTTATATGAGCAAGACAAATGAAACTCATTTATGGAGCATGAGACTTGGTTATATGAATTTTGATAGTCTAATAAGAACCAACGAATTGGGAGCTTTGAGAGGATTTCCAAGACTGTCAAGGCCTAATAATTAAATATACAAATCATGTCAATTTGGTAAGCATACTAGGACTCATTTCAAGACAAAAAAATTATCTTCATCTAGACCACTGAAGCTAATTCACATAGATTTTTTGGCCCAACCAGAGCAAAAAACCCAAGAGGAGATAGGTATTTTATGACACTTATTGATGACTTTACCAGGGCCACTTGGATTGTTCTCTTAAAGAAAACTCGTAAGCATTTAAAAATTTTAAAAAGGTTAAATCTCAAGTGGAAAATGATAAAGAGATAAAGATCAAATGCTTAATATCAGAAATAGGAGGAGAATACACTTCAAGAGAATTTGAAGAATTTTTTGAAGAGCATGGCATAAGGAAGAAGTATTATGTGGCTAGAACTCCACAACGAAATGGAGTAGTTGAGAGAAAGAACAAAAAAATCTAGGAGATGCCCAGAGCTATGATGGATGTAGTAGATGTACCTCACACATTCTGGGAAGAAGTAGCACAAGCAGTAGTGTACCTATCAAACAGAACACAAATTGGGCCTAATAGTGATAAAAATCCCTATGAGTTGTGAAAGGGAAGACCTGCATCAACAAAACACTATAAGGTATTTGGGAGAAAATGATTTACCAAACGGAATGATAAAATTCCTAGAAAGTTTTATTCATGCACTGATGAGGGTATATTTCTAGGGTACTCTACTTGAAGTAAAGAAACAAGTGCTACAACAAAAGGACAAAGAGTATTGAAGACTACATTGATGCAGTAATAGATGAAATAGAACCACAATCAGAGTCCTCTAGAGGAAACATAAACTCAGATGGAGAAGAGAATTCATCCATCAAGCCATCATACCATGAATAAATAGAGTCAGATAATGAGGACATAGAAACGGGCACAACTCTAAGGCCCACAACACCATCCAGGTATGTACAAAAATAACATCCTAAGAGTAAAATTAATATAAATCAAAGACTTGGGGTTCAAACTAGGATGCAATGTGTTGGAATTCCAAGCTGTGAAAATCTTTCTTTGCTATCTCAGGTTGAGCCTAAGAATCTCAGTCAAGCTTGTGAGGACAAGTCCTAGGTTAGAGCTACAAATAAAGAAGTTGACCAAATTGAGAAGAATGACACTTGGGAGCTTGTTCCAAGACCCAAAGAGAAAAATGTCATAGGCACGAAATGGGTCTTCAAAAATAAGCTAAATGAGTAGGGTCAAGTAATCACGAACAAGGCTTGATTATTCTGCAAAGGGTATGCCCAGATAGAGGGGATAGATTTCGAGGAAACCTTTTCACCAGTAGATAGAATTTGAAGCTATCAGAATCTTTCTTGCCTTTTATAGCCATAAAAACATCAAGGTATATCATATGGGTGTGAATTTAGCACTTCTCAATGGATATCTAGAAGAATAAGTTTATATTGAGCAACCATAATTATTCACATTCACTGCAAAAGAAGGGTTTATGTACAAATTGAAAAAGGAATTATATGGATTCAAACGAGCCCCTAGAGCTTGCTATGTAAGACTGGATTGATATATTCAGCAACAAGGCTTTAAGAAAGGCATTATAGATAACATTATGTATATAAAATCTGAATATAATCATCAACTAATTGTGGTAGTGTATGTGGACGACATAATCTTTGGCAGTGACCTAGAACAATTGGGACATCAATTCGCAAATTATATGCAGGTAGCATTTGAGATGTCCATGATAGGAGAATTTTCCTTCTTGGGATTTCAAATTTCTCAATAAAAAAATGGGGTATTTATCTCCCAATCCAAATATCTATGAGAAACTTTGAAGAAATTTAGGTTGGAATATTGCAAGCCAATTAACACACCCATGGTTATAGGTTGTAAATTATGCAAAGAAGACGAGACACCAATAGTAAATTAGATTGACTACAGATCAATGATAGGAAGCATGTTGTATCTCACAATGTTGATACTAGATATCATGCAAGCGGTGGGTCTTGTGGCCAAATTTCAAACCTTCTCCTGTGAAGGTCATGTGATCGTTGTCAAAAGGATTTTTCAAAAACCTTCAAGGGACAACAGTTATTGGATTGTGGTAAGCTAAAATAGAGAGTTTAATTTGAAGGCCTATACTAATGTTGATTAGATAGGAAATATTGATGACAAAAAGAGCACCTCTAGTGTAGGAGGTGTAGCATTCTTTTTGGGAAACTTCTTAGTGTCCTAGGTCAGCAATAAACAAGACTCCATTTCTTTATCAATTGCTGCAGTAGAGTATATTGCAGCCTCCACTTGTTTCTCACAAATTCTATGGATGAAGCATACCTTGAAGGACATTAAGGTAAAGTTGACTTATCCCATTCCAATCATGTGTGGTAATACTAGTGCCATAAGTATCTCTAAGAATCTTTTCATGCACTCAAAGACCAAGTACATTCCTATCAAGTTCCATTTCTTAAGAGAACAGGTTGCATCTAGTGTTGTTCAAATTTAATATGTGGCCACTAATTACCAAATTGCAAACATATTTACTAAGCCATTGGAAAGAGAACCCTTTGAGTATCACAAGCAACAGATAGGGGTTGTGACTCCTCCTCTCAAAATACTAGATTATAATATGTGTTGATAGCCACTTAGCATGTGGGATCAATTGAAGAGTAGGTTGGAGTGGTTTAGGGGGGACTTTTCAATAGAATCCCTTACTATTGATGTCAAATGGTTCTTAGGATAAAAATAATGACGAAGAAGACCATGCTTGGTTTCAAGGGGAGCTTACATTGTTGCCATGAAATCCCAAAGGGGAGACTATTGGACAACTCACATTGTCTTAATGGTTGGTGGAATTTGGTTGTTGGAATTAATGTCAACTAAACTAGCATCAACAAATTATTGTAGAGAATCATCACAATAATAGGCTTATTAGAAAAGCCATAAAATGATGGCTATAATGGTTGGAAGACTTAGGCTTTGGATGAAGTTCTGTATTAGGAGACTTGCTCAGATGCTCTTGAAAGTGGCATAGTTGGATAGTGCTTGGAAAGTGCTTTCCAACGGTATGTCGAAGTATGAAAATCTCCTCTTCGATCAAGATTTATTTCCATTCAAAGTTTGGTGATATTAAGTCCATGATAACAAAGTGAAAAGGTAATTGGAGGAGTCTTGGCACATAGCCAAATTTGGTAGCTGTGCCAAACTCGATGGAAAATCCTAACATAGTGGCCAAAAGGATTTTTGGGAAGATTTTTCATGGACAACGCAACAACGGGAAGATTTTTTATTTGGTCAAGCAGAGCCTACCCGACAGAGTTACCTCGATGGTATGGTAATGGTGCACAAGTTAAAGAGATGGGATGAATGGAGCAGGCTAATAAGGAGTGCCAAAAAAGTAATGGGAATAATTTTTATTAGAAAGCGGGGATCCCACTTGACAACTTGTCCCAACAGAGGTAACCCGACGGTATAGCCTTGGAAAAGCCTTAAGGCTTACAAAGCAAAAGCACCAAGAGACAAAGCATTGGGACACGATGATGGTAAGGTTAGCTATAGAAGCCAATGATAAAGGTGTCAGGAGGTCCCCATAGTGACAACAAATCCTATAAAGGCTAGCCCAAAGGAAATTTAAGTGGAACAAAATGCAAGTGTTGGGAGATAGGCACCAGGCCATGTGGCAGCATTCTAACATCTTGACAGAGGGAAGTCTTGTTAGGCCTTGAGGTGCCAGAAGTGTTTTCCCACACAGTTGATCAAACAGATCATCAATGGAGAGATACTCAAGGGGAAACCATCCCAAAATCACAATATGCTCAAGAGTGGCTTTGGAGCTAGATTTTGGAATCTAGTGGTTTTTTATTATAACAGAGACTAGTCGCAAAACAAGGCCTCATAGGACTCTTTCTCTCTCCTTTGAGAGGACAAGTGGTAGAAATTTATTGGCTGAGATTATGCTAGAGGATGAAGTCAGCATGGACATGTGGCAGGTAGATTCAACTTTTTTGAGCACCTGAATGGCCCCTTGCTCGGTGACACATGTCACCACTCATAGGTTGACACATGGTAGAAGTGACATCGTCCTGGAGGTATGACCCTAGCATTATTAAATAGGCACAAAGAAATGTGTCAGGTTGCAGGGCGTTGGGACACAATGTGATCCAGATTTAAACAAGAATGCAACAAAATATAGATATAACCACAAATATAGAGATGCGGTAGAAATAACACTTCATTTCATTTATATCAAAGAATTGAAATATGCTTACAAACAGAATGGGAATAAAATAGCTTGGGTGATGGTATGTTATCTCTAAGAAGAGATGTGGAAGATACATGCATCTAAACTATGTTACAATGAGGATCGAATGACTATTTATTATTTAGAAACAATGGAAAACTCTAAATATCCAAAAACCTAACCCTAGGAGATGAAGAGCCAAAACTATGGGCCCTATTGGGGTAAATTGTTACATCAATTTCCCAGAGTTGTTACAATGGAATACGATCTTTGTTTAATGTACACAATATCTCGTTAGAAATATCTATTTGAGGACTATAAATTTTAACTATAAATGTTATCCATAGACTCATATTTTCCTGTTTTCCAAAAAAACATCGTTTAGGGCCTCAAAACGACTCGAAAAGTTCAGGACCCGAAAATCTTCCAAAAATAGTAAATTGTCTACAATTAAGGAAACTAAAAGAAACAATGGTGGGTGTCCAAGTGGAATAGGCTGGTGGCCACCAATATCTACCTAGATTGGTCCTCCCCCCTTAAGAAGAAATGGTCCCCATTGCATTGAGTGCCCCTATGAGTTGGGGAAAAATCTGCTAAACTTGGTCCCTGGTAAGCCACTTGCCTTGGTGCAGGAGTTGGCTAGCTTTGACAACCTGATACAATTGGATCATCTACTGGTGAGTGTTCTTGATCTTCATGTCCATGATCTTACCAGTTGTGGCATGTTTGATACATCTTGGGTTTTACTCTCTTAGTGTGAGTTCTTTTGCAATATCAAATGTGTCTAGTAATGGTGGAAAGTATGGCTGAAGGCGATCCACTTTGAACACTGGGTGCAAGCCAAGGAATGGTGGAATTCTGAGCTTGAAATCATTGTCCCCTGCAGTCTTGGTAATGGTGTATGGCCCATATCAGAGTGGATGAAGCTTACAGTGGGGCCCAGCGATGCATTCCTTATGGAAATGTAGCCAAACTTTGTAGTGCACCTAGAACTTGTGTGGCACTCGATGCTGATCATGTCACTTCTTGTACTTAGCATTGTATTTTTCCAATATGTCATGGGCCTACTAACAGATGTGTTGGATGCACTTAATGAAGATGTTAGCCCTGTCAGTGTTGGATTGGACATGGGCTGAAGCTGCCTGAGTAGCTGCAAATGATATGGTGACATCAATGGGACATAGTGGCTGGAATCCTAACCCTGCCTGAAAGAGAATGTAGCTAGTTAAGCTATGGAGATATTTTTTGTAGCTCTACTAGAAATATGGGAGGATTTCGTCCCATGTGAGTGGATGCTTTGAGTTGTACATGTGCAAAATGTGTACGATCATCTTGTTGACGACCTATGTTTGGCCATTAGTTTGGGGGTGGAATGTCATGGACTTAGTGAGCTTGGTATCCGGCATCGACCAGAGACATGAACAAAATGTACTTAGGAACTTGTTGTCTCGATCTAAGATAATTCATTATGGGATCCCCAAGTGTACCCATACTTATTCAAAGAAGAGATTAGCAGTGGATTCTATTGTGATACTCTTCTTGGAGGCCGCCAGAATGACCATCTTAGAGAATTTGTCGACGACCATGAAAACGCAGTTGTTTCCATGCTTAGTAGAATGGAGGCCCTACATGTAATCCATGGAGATGGATTCCCAATATCAACTAGGAGTAGGTAGAGGAGTGTATAGGCCTTGCTTCTTGATGGTCAGTTTGGCAATGGCATAGGTAGTGTAGGATCTGATGTACTTCCCAACATCTTGTTGAAGGTTCAGCCAATAAAAAAACTTTTGTAGCACTACCACTATTTTCTCTACTCCGAAGTCTCCAGTGACATGACTTTAATTTTCCTCCCAAATCATCTTGGAACACTCACTTGAAGGAACACAGAGGTGTCCCAGGTGACATAATAGTGTATCCTGAAGGTGAAAATTTTGAACTTTCTTGCCTTCCAGGAGCGTCTGATATGTGTTGTTGAATTTTGGATCACTCTTGTACAGATGCAACCACCCCAAAGTCTCATGACCACAAGAGTCAAGAACAGTGGTCAGTGCCCTGACTAGTAGTTAGCTAAGGTAGTATGCAACATTATTGGTGTTTCCCTTCTTGTACTTAATGTTCAAATGGAACTGTTGAAGGTATGAGTACCATTTCTGATGGTGATCGTTTTGCAACTTCCCTTATGTCTTTATGAATTGTAGGGATCGGTGGTCTGTGTGGATGATTGTTTCCTTCCCCATAATGTAATTCTTCCATTTCCAATAGGCCTTCACAATAGAATACATCTCTTTTCCATAGGTGAGATACTTTCAGACTGTGTTTGAAAGTGTCTCACTATGATATGCCACTAGATGCCCCTACTCAGTTAGAGCTACACCAGTAGCATAGTTGAAGGCATCTATCTCAATATCAAATGGTTGTTGCAGGTCTATTAATGTGAGCAATGATGTATAGCATATGTGATGTTTCAACTTGGAAAATGCCTTATGTTGGGCTTCAGACCAAAAGAATGGTTATTTTTCTCTACTCTTGGTGACTTGACTCAAAGGCCAAGTGTTATGAGAGAACCCCAAAATGAACCCGCAATAGAAATTGGCAAGAACCAGAAAGCTACAGAGCTATGTTAGAGTGGTTTGGGCTGGCCAATCCTGAATGACTTTTATCTTGGCTGGGTCCACATGCACACCACTCTCATCAATGATCTACCCTAGATATTGAACATGGGTCATACCAAAAGTGTATTTCTCCAAATTGGCACACATCTTGTGTTGTCACAGAGTTTGGAGGACTTGCTGAATATGGTGGAGGTGTTCTTCCAAAATTTGACTGAAGATCAAGATGTCATCCAAATACACCACCACAAATGAGTTGGCAAAGAGTTACAAGATGTCGTCCATCAGCGTCATGAAGGTTGTGAGGGCATTCATCAAATTGAAAGGCATGAAAAAACATTCGAAAATGACCTCCTTGGATTTGAAGGAAGTCTTTCACACATCGAAGGGTTCAATTGGTACCTCGTGATACCCGAACGTCAAGTCAATCTTACTGAAATATTCCCCCCCTTGGGCTGGTCCAGAAGGTCATCAATCATGGGATTGGATACCTATTCTAGATAGTGATCTTGTTCAGTGACCAATAATTAATACAGAGTCTCTAGGTCCCATCCTTCTTCTGTACCAACATGATTGGGATCCCATATGGTGGTGAACTTAGCCTGATGTGCCATTTCTACAACAACTCTTGAATCTGCCTCTTGATTTTATCATTCTCTAGAAGAGAGCGTGGATATATCATTCCATTAGGAAGCAGTGCACCTGGGGTCATATCATTGCTTGACCTCACAATGTAGAGGTACCCCTATGGGTGAGGTGAAGATGTCCATGTAATCCTCCATGACCTTGTCAAAATGTTGTTGTCATGCATAGGAGCCTTGTCTAGAGGTCGTGGATACAATCTTCTTCTTTCCTTGAGGGAGAATCATAAGGAAAAAAAATTCCCGTTATGGGAAATTATCTTACTACATTGCTTGACAATGATCAAAGAGATGGTGGTAGGCAATGCTACCACTGGTATCCTATACAACTTATTTCCCAAAGTAATAATAACAAGTTGGCACCTAGACTCATACATAGCATGTTGCTTTCACAAGTATGGTTTTCCTAATAATACATCAAAAACTTCAAGAGGATCAATGTCACACAATACCCCATCTGCGAAGGACTTAATGTTGTTGGGAAAGTAGAACTGCTAGCTGACACAGAGATCTCACCCTTGGTGAAGCCATCTGATGCTGTACGGATGCAGGTGTGTTATGGTCGATAGACCCAGCCACTTCACAACCTCTTCTAAAATGAGGTTCTTTTGGCTCTTTCTATCGACAATGAACTACAACAGAGAACCATCCACCCACATCTAGGAGTGGAAGAGGTGCTCCCCCTCCTCTAGATCTTTAGGCTCATTCTTTTGGATCTTGGTGGTGGAAACTGTGGCACTGGGCTCTGCGTCAATAATATTCTTCCCGTTTTCATTCCCCTTGTCAAGTTCTTACTCAGAGTTAGAAAATGCATCTGATTCGGAAGCCTTAAGCTCAGCCACTAGTGATTGCTTAGCCTAAAACTCACTTGTGTTGTGAGTGGGAATCTTATGGAACTCGCACCATTTCTCCATTTCCTTCTTTGTCTTCTTGGTGTTGTTTTTTTTCTTGTGGCTTTCGTGGGTTGTCCTGGGTTGCCCCGCCTTGGCTTTCTCCTTTTTTTTCTGGCTTGGGGGCACCTTTCCCTTGCTTTAGATGTTGGGTTGTGTTATATTCTTTCCACATAGTTAACAGGGGGTTTGAGGGGTACCCGTAACCCCACATTATGGGGTCCGGGGCAGCGCCCCAGAAAATTTTGGTTTTGGACCCTATGTTAGGTTGGGCGGACCCACCTATGGTTTTGCGCATGATTTTTGCACATGTTTTTTGGACGCAATGGTTTTTCGGTCCATGGTATTGGATGCTTCGACATGTATAAATATGTATTGTAACATTGAAAGGAATATAATGAAAAATCAAGCTGGTAGTCCCAGTTTTGAGATCCAGGGAAAAATCTGTGCATATGTGTTTTTTATGAGTTATGCTCTCGCATTGTTTATTTTTATGTGATTTAGAATTTGTATGCAGGTAATTTCTGTATGGGTTAAAACCTACATTAGATTCACAAATCCAAAGTCTTGCTTCTTCTATTTAAATTTCTTCTCAATATTGATAGTGTATATATAGGAAACACCAAGAGAGGAGATGTCCAAGAATTCCATCTCATCCTGGATGCACTTGTGTAGAAAACTGCAGAACTTGAGTAACAAATGTTGCTCAGAGTCCTTGATACCCAACTTCTTGCGAAGAGTATGAAAAATATTTGTGAACTCTGGCACATCTTGGTCCCCTCCCTGCCGCAACGTGATCCAATTTATGTATTTATCTTCATAGCTCCTGATAGGGTAATACTGGCCCTTGATGGTGTCTCGGAGATTTTTCCAAGTGGGTGTAGCTGAGAATAGTGAGGGTTCACTCTTGTCCTTCTTCTTGTAGTAGGTTTCCCACCAGTCCTTGACATGGGGAGTGGCTTTGAGGAGTACAAAAGTAATATTTTCTCGTTTGGAAAAGTCATGAACTGAGAAATATCCTTCTAGAATATTTAACCATTTATTTACAACATCTAAATCTATCTGAACTTCAAATATGAGGATTTCAAATTCAAATTGTACCTTAAAGGGAGTGGCACTCCTAGAGTGGCTGCTGAAAAAAGATGTGTCATTTGTCGGTAGCCACTGTAGGATTTGGGAAAAGTTATCCATCATCACGTTCCTTTGTTGCTCGAGGGTTTCTTCAAGCAATATTTTGAATGAATATCCTGCTCCCTCATCTTTCTTTTCTTTCGCCATGGTAGGTCATCGAGGTTTTCAAGGCTGGGATTGCAAAGGTTCAACTAGTTCGAGCCCTAACTCCTTATACCCCAACCTTGTTGAGGACATGCAAAGAAAAATAGAGAAAGAGCAGGAGTCTCTGATACAACAGATTAGAACTTAAAATGGAACACACATAATACATATATAACCACAAATACAGAGATGCGGCAGAAATAATACTTCATTTCATTAATATCAAAGAATTGAAATTTGCTTACAAACAAAATGGAAATAAACTAGCTTGACCAATGGTACCTTATCTCTAGGAAGAGATGTGGTGGATACATGCCTTTGAACTATGTTATAATGAGGCTCGAAGGCCTATTTATTATTGAGAAACAATGGAAACCCCTAAACATCCAAAAACCTAACCCTAGGAGATGAAGCGCCAAAACTATGGGCCCCATTGGTGTAACTTGGTACATCAATTTCCCGGGGCCATAGCTTTCGCATACGATGTTCGTTTGACGTGCACGATACCTCATTAGAAATATATATCCCAGAAATATAACTTTTTAATAGAAATGTTAATTAAAGATATTTTCCTCGTTTCTAAAAAAACATCGTTTAGGGCCTCAAAAAGCTCCAGAATTTGAGGACCCAAAAAACTACCAAAAATAGTAAACTATGTTACAATTAAGGAAACTGAAAAAAAATAAAAGAAAAAATGGTGGGGGTCTAAGTGAAATAGGTGGGTGGCCACCAATATCCACCTAGATCATGATGGCAGTGAATAGAAAGGCAACCAATGAAAAAGGCACCCGACAGACCCCACAATACAACTCAACACATAGGCATTATCCCCGTGGGATTGTGATAAGAATTTAGTGGAGGCATCGAGTAGCAGGCATCGGACCACAGTGGCACAATGAAAACCAATCAGGAGAATAATTAGGTGGTCCCCATGGGACACGTCATCCTGGAGGTTAGAAATCCTATAACTTCTTTATAATTTCATTTTGAGAAAGTCCTGGGACTGGGAGCTTCGGGAATTGTATTATCATTTGGTAATGTAATATTAAGAATCAATGGCATAGAGAATTTACACATGGGGATAGGTCCCCAACAGGACCACGAAGGGCTTAACACCTAAGTGTTATGCCGTCGGTCACAGAACTCGGTCATATGGTGGAAAATCAATGGGAAGCAAAGCAAAATGGGCTAGAGGCCAAGCCTAGAGTCCTGCGAGCCTGTAAGAACTTGTGAATCACTAGTAGTAAAAGTTACGAGATTGTAGGGATCCAAGAATTAAACACATAATTGGGACTTTGACAACTAATAGTAAATGTGTGCATAAGAGTTGGTGTGGTTGGAGTAATGGCTATTGTAGAGATTGTGAGTGAAGGCAGCAAGGATCACGATTTTGCAAAATGATTTGATGGGCCTATATTGAGTTGAAGTAAGCCACCTATGATATCCTATGCATGCTTCATTAAATTAAATAAAGAACAGAGCCTCAGGGACAGTTGATCTAATCATAGTTCATAGAAGCCATGTTGGAGTACATCTCAAGCTCTGTGAGAAATTAATAAGCATGGAAGAATCTCATTGGGCGTACAAGATGCCTGAGATTTAATTCTTAGCATGGATAATCACACATGTGCCCATTCTCATAATTGATTATATTGCAGCTACATTTGTTGAGAAGTTGAGCAGGAGAAAAATTCTTAGAAGCCCATGCTCTTCTTTTAATATGATCATAGTAGCAAGTAGCCATATGTCGCAGCAGTATGGAGAGCCATTCGTAGAGTACACACTAAGGCTACGTGAATGGAAGGTTAATGATTGACAAGGACTACATCGTTCACTATGTGACAGTGGAACAAAACCTATGATTGCAGTTGAGTAAGGTGGTGAATTGATAATTTAAAATGTTTGTGGAATAACATGTTCAGAGTTTTTTATTAAACCCAACATTTCACATTTCTATGTGAGTCCATATTCAGGGGAATGCCAAAATTCTTGAGAATATTCATGTGGATTAGGTCAAGGAAAAATGCAAGGATATGTATAATGATAGATGTGGGGAAATTTTCTGGAGTCGGCTGGTAGAATATCTTATTATGGCTCTTAATATAATTTATTAGGGCTATTTAAGAGATAAATTAATTCAATTAGGAGATAATTTATTTATGAGATAATTATTTACGTTAATTTGATATGTGAATAATATTTCTTTTTAATTGATTATTTATTAATAATTATTTATGATAAGTGTTGTAGTCAAATCTTCTTAAATCATAATAGATCCCTAAAAAAACTTCACTTTATAATAACTGTATAATAAACACTTATGTTGTGTATGTAAAAGTAGAGTGAGTGGGCCAAGTGTTCAACTAAGATACAATGTTGCAGAGGGTTGTGATTAGAGCTCTAGGAGCAATAAGGAGCACAGTTCAGAGGAGATCTGCAGAGCTAAATGGAAGAGGTCGGTATTGCAGCGAATTAGATTTATATTTATTTGTATATGTATTTGCCTTTGTTTTCAGTTTGAAAATTGTATGAAAAATGTTAGGATATTTTGACAATAGAAAATAGTTAAGTATAACTTGGTCTAGTGTAGAGTTAGGTAAAGTGTGTTTCTTTACTATGTACTTTTGTAACTTACAATCTGACAGTCACGATATGTTCTAGACATGAAGTGATCTGACGGTTCATTCATTCCTCGGTATTACCGACACTTGATATGTGGCTTAACACTCGATTGTTCTATGATCTCTATTTAAAGAGCATGGAGGGTCATTTGTAAGGTGACCTTTCATGAGAGAATCTTATGTAAATTTTCATTCTTTTATTAATAAATTTCCTGAAGTGGCTGTGTTGGCTCAGGCCATGGACTGTTTCCCTCTTTGAGGGCTTTAACCATGTCAAGAATACTAGTGTATTGATCTATAATCTTTTTGTGAGTAGTGTCCTTTGGTGTTCTATCTGAGGAACTTACCCTATAAATTCCTACATGGTATCAAAGCTATTTGAGGGCCTCATCCGTTGGTGATCCAAATCAGAATTAGGTACAACCGCATCCGACTTTCGTTACCTAGATCTACTATTTCTGGCTGCTTTTAGGCCAAGAGGATTACTCTATTGTCTTAGGAGCATCTATTCCAGTTAAGAACCCCTTTTGTTTCATGCGAAAAGGTTTTCGGTATCCCTGGCTACATCATTTTTAAGATCTGGAGGTATACAACCTTTATTTGTAGTTTTAGTTATTTATCTCTCTGTTTATTTCAGTTTATTTATCTCTCTATTTTTTTATTACCGGATTTATACCTCTCATTTTTGTGTATGCTCTTTACCCCGCAACTTTGTACGATCTGGGAAAATCAGAAATAGAAAGGAAGGATTTTTCTCATGCATATGCTCTTTTCCGCTTCACCTTAGTGTGATCTCGAAAAATAACTTCAAGCCATAAGGTTTGGTTTTTTTTGTATGTCTGTGTTGGGTTGTGTGGTTTTTTGTTTTGTAGGAAAAAAAATGGTTTTTTCAAGTAAGCACACACCTCAAAGCTTCAATGAATAAATTAAAAAAACCATTTCTCTTTTCCAAAAATTACTAACCTTTTAAACTAGCTGACTTGGTCCAAAGTTACTTTATGAGAATAGAGGTCTTGAGTTTAAGACTTTCTTTTTGTTGAGTTACTTTTTCAAAAAGCACATGTAACTTATGTTTTAAAGCTACTTTATGTAAAATGTTCTCGCCCATTATAAAAAGTGAGTCACTTATAATTCTAAAGTCTCTTTATCTTTTATTTAAGTTACAATTTAGTGAGTAGCTCATAAAGTACCATTGTAAAAGTGACTTTCACTTATTTATAAAAGTTGGTCACATAAAATATAATTTTTTAAAAGTGAGCTAGTTAGATTAAGTTTGGAAAGGGAGGGAGATTATTTTTTAAATATAACATTATCATTCACTTCCGCACATTCACGCACTTCATCAGCATCTTCAACAACGTTTCTTAAAAAATCCATAACTTCTTCATCTAGAAGTTGTCTTCAGAGCCCTTTTTTTTAATATGCCTAATTTTTCGAGATATTTCCATTGGAACACTTAGTTTCAGCATATACAACTTCATTTTATGTTAAATGGAAATTCCATGTCAAGTTATTCTTGACAGCACCAACTACTTCCAATGGTGGTCCTACATCGTGGATTTACTTAGAAGTAAAGGTCTCTACAGAATAGCTTAAGGCCAAGAAACTAAACCTAAAGATGAAGATAAGGCAGCCAAATGGGAAAATAGACAAGATCAAGAATGTGGGTTGATAGGGATGTCTATTTCTCCAAACCTTAGATTCCATATTGTAGAATTTGATACCCTTAATGAAGCAATGAAATAGCTCACTAAAGATTTTGGAATTAAAAATGAAATTAGAGCCCATCAACTCAAAAATGAGTTGTTTACATTGGACCCCAATAATTTTTCTTCCATTGAAGATTTTTTGTCCAAGTTCAAGACCCTTAGACTTTTCTTGGAAGGTGTTAAGGTTAAGAAATAATATGGTAGCCTTATCTATTCCATTCTTACTAAGATGGGACCAACCTACTCTATGTTTTTTTCCACCTTCCATTCTACTAGAAAATCCTTTATTTCTCAAGGACAAGACTACAAGTCCCCCTCTTTTGATGCTTTTTGTGATTCTTTAATAAGAGAACAAGAAAAAATCTTACATCTTGGTCTTCTTAATCTTGGAAACTCTTCTAAGAAAGCCTTAGCCGCCCAATAACAACCAAATTCAAAGAATCCTAAGAAACGGTATCCTAAAGAGAATGGTCCTAAACAGGGAAAATTTTAAGAACCCCCCTAAATTTACATGTATAATAAATGGGCGAATCTCCATGGTATGTAGGAAAAATGGAAGGCGATTTTATCAATAATATGATATGTATATATAATTTTTTTGCGAATCTCTCACCAGGCATGGCGAATATTTTACTCGATTATAAAATCTTATGTTTATTGAATACACAAATGAAATCATTGCATTTCTTTAAAATATCTTTTGAAATCAAAATTACCGAAATTACATATCGATAATCTAGTGGGTGTAAGATAAAATTC